>LAPY01000020.1:130796-163640 GCA_000970635.1 Eragrostis tef
CAATCCGCCGGCGCCGATGGGTGAAAGCCGCTTTTCCTCCCGACCGCCCAACGCCCCTCTCCACCAACGACTCCTCCTCGGACCCTATTCCATCCACCGCCGCGGTGCCCTTCACGGGGACCTACCGGGGAGGCGACGACCCCCTCATCTCCAAGCTCCGCACCCAGCTCGGCGTTATCCACCCGCTCCCCGCGCCGCCCATCAACCGCTCCGTCCTCGGCCTCTTCGCCCTCTTCTTCTTCGTCGGCGCCGCCTTCGACAAGCTATGGACGCTGCGCAAGCGACGCCGCGCCGAGCGGGAGGTCAAGGTCAACGGCTCCTGGCCCCAGGTGCCCACGTCCAGCTTCTCCCTCTTCCTCGACTCCAAGGACCTGCAGCGCAAGGAGTCAGTCGAGTGGGTCAACATGGTGCTAGGCAAGCTGTGGAAAGTCTACCGCACCGGCATCGAGAATTGGATCGTCGGCCTGCTCCAGCCCGTCATCGACAACATCCACAAGCCTGATTACGTCAAAAGGGTCGAGATCAGGCAGTTTTATCTCGGAGAGGAGCCCCTCTCCGTCCGCAACGTCGAGCGCCGCACTTCAAGAAGAGCAAACGACCTGCAGTCAGTTCTTGCTTCCTTATTACATATCCATCCCCATTCCATTCCAGTTTCATTTTCCTTTTCCAGAGAAAAGACGGTGATCAATTGGTTTTGTATTTCAGGTACCAAATTGGCATCCGCTATGCGGGTGGAGCACGCATGGCATTGGCACTCTCCTTAAAGTTCAGTGCTGTGCCGATTGTTGTGCCAGTTTGGGTTCGAGATTTTGACATCGACGGGGAGTTGTGGGTTAAATTAAGGCTTATACCAACAGAACCGTGGGTGGGAGCTGTTTCTTGGGCTTTTGTGTCTCTTCCAAAGATAACGTTTGAGCTCTCACTTTTCCGCCTCTTCAATCTTATGGGTATCTACTTGCTTATCCAAACGAATATCTCCATTTGTTGCTACTTTCATGATATTACTGTTATCATATCACGATGTTGAAAAGTGATCACGGTTGGCTCCTTTTTAAGTAACAACTGATGGAAGCAACATGCACAGCAAAATTTTGTACATAGGGAATCAGGATAATCTATTTTCTAGTGCAAGACAAGACGTATGGCATTGCTCGTTTTAGATGCAAAAGTTACTTTTAGATATGTCCTAATTCCTGCATTGTGTATGCAAAGCATTACCTCTCTTTATGGATATGCAGTTATTCCTTGGAAAACCTTTAGATGTTTGTTTGAAGTGATCTTTGTGAAACACCATATGCTTGCACTGTATGGCTGGCTGACTCCCTATATAAATAAATTCGGCTCTCTAAATTTGTAAGCTACTCTCAATTATAGTTAGCTTTTTGGTATAAACAAAAATGAATATTCGAATTCAGATCAATATTTTTCCCATGGCAATAATTGGTTTTGTATATTGACACTGTTGTTCATTCTTCTTTTATCCTTATTGTGAGTTTATTTTCATGTTCTTCTTTAATATTATGTGTTACGAAGTTGATGCCTCACTAACACTGTGCTTGCATTTTGCATGGACATGGTGCCTGTCTCCACCAGCTATTCCTGTTCTGTCAATGTAAGCAAATTCAACTCAAGCATAATTCTGCTATGTGCCTGTTTGTACAATCAGTAATTCTTACAGATCCATTTTTCCTGCAATCAGCGGTGACTATTCATGCATATCTAGTTTCTATAGTGAATTTGACCTAGTTTTAGGTTTGTAATGGAAGGACATTGTTACAATAACATTTAAGGTAACAGTGTTTGTTCTTTAACACGCTTGGCTGATTAATATGGTATCACCTAGTTACTTTAGTGAATATGACTAACACATTCTTTGGTAAATCTCTTAGAATTAGGAACTGTAAGCAAAATATTTGGAAAATTTAAAATTGCATGCCTAACTAAGCTCTCATGTGCTTGATTGGTATACACATACTGTAGATATTTTTTCAATATTTTGTTTGTATCATGTTTCAGGGAATTGTTCCCAAATGCAATTGTTGAACAATTTATGGTTATATTTGATTAGAAGAAAAACCTTGTGTACATCTAGATATTGACATAATAAATTAACATCACCAGGTTTCTCACAAAACTTCTCACAGAAGATTTGCCACGTCTCTTTGTACGGCCCAAAAAGATTGTCCTCGATTTTCAGCAGGGAAGGGCTATGGGACCTGTTCCAGGAAGTGTTGCAAGTGATATAATTCAAAATGTTGCTAGTGACATAATCCAAGATGGGAATAAGGACTATGTTGGAGAGCTATCAGTGACACTAGTTGATGCTAGAAAGCTTAGCTTTGTCTTATTTGGTAAGGGAGCCCTTTTTGCTGTTCAAATGAAATATGCCTAGCCTATTACCAAAATAATTTAGCATCTGATGTGTTAAGAGCTAGCAACCAGTTCATCAGCATCAACCCAAGTGTGTGCCCTTCTGTAGCAAGCAAGAAAATGCTACCTTCGTTAAAAATTAAATCTGATAGAGATTGCAATAGGCCAGACCAAAATGTTGGGACAGTCCTGACCCCTGTTTTAGGGCTAAGCTAGATATGTCTTGATCCTGTCCAAAGTTGTCCAGGAGTTTTCTAGCTGAGCCATTTGTATTGTGAACAGGTCGATAGATTACTACCTCCGAAGTACAGACTTAAATCAACCCACATTTTGTAATAGTTTTGTGTAACCTGTGGACACGGGAACCAAGAAAAGAGAGTTCATTTCTTTTCTCTTTCCTTATATAACTCTTGTGGAAGTCACATTATATTTCTCTTACAGGTAAGACAGATCCTTACGTTATCATGACTCTTGGTGATCAAGTCATAAAGAGCAAGAAGAACAGTCAAACAACTGTGATTGGACTACCAGGAGAACCAATTTGGAATCAAGTAAAGTTTGACTAAACTCTTGGAATTTATGGGTGTCTTCTGAAGTATCATTTCACGTATGCAATTATGATCATGCTTTGCATCATACAGGATTTTCATCTGCTTGTAACAAACCCTCATAAACAGAAGTTGACAATACAAGTGAAGGATTCAATTGGTCTGACTGACATCACTATTGGGACTGGAGAGGTATAATTGGAGTGATTCAATTTTCCTTTAGCAGAATGCATCTTTTTTTACATTATTGGAATGAATTACCCTGTTAATGTTTCTGACAGGTTGAACTTGGTTCACTTAAAGATACTGTACCTACAGACAAAGTTGTAACCTTGTATGGAGGATGGGGCTTGTTTGGAAAACGAACAGCTGGGGAAGTGCTGCTTCGCCTCACGTATAAAGCATACGTTGAGGATGAGGAAGATGAATGGGTGAAAACTGAATCCACTTCAGGTTATGTATCAGATGAGGATGTGCTAGATTATGTCCAAAGAGACATGACTAGTGGAAGCGACTTTATGGGTAAAGAGAGGGAAACTTTCATGGATCTCCTTGCAGCATTGCTTGTCAGTGAGGAATTCCAAGGTATCGTGTCATCTGAAACCGGAAGCTCGAGAGGTCAGGAGGCTAGTAGATCAAAAGCTTCTGCCAGTGTCGTTACTGGTACAGCCAATGCAGAGGCTCTATCGAGTAGCTCCACAGGTGAACAAGTTTTATCTAGTCCGCTGTGTATGAATGGATTGTTGTTGCGTGTACTTAGTATATGATGGATCAGTTTTGTTTGGCTCTTCAGATACTGCCTTCGTTAAAAATTAAATCTGATAGAGATTGCAATAGGCCAGACCAAAATGTTGGGACAGTCCTGACCCCTGTTTTAGGGCTAAGCTAGATATGTCTTGATCCTGTCCAAAGTTGTCCAGGAGTTTTCTAGCTGAGCCATTTGTATTGTGAACAGGTCGATAGATTACTACCTCCGAAGTACAGACTTAAATCAACCCACATTTTGTAATAGTTTTGTGTAACCTGTGGACACGGGAACCAAGAAAAGAGAGTTCATTTCTTTTCTCTTTCCTTATATAACTCTTGTGGAAGTCACATTATATTTCTCTTACAGGTAAGACAGATCCTTACGTTATCATGACTCTTGGTGATCAAGTCATAAAGAGCAAGAAGAACAGTCAAACAACTGTGATTGGACTACCAGGAGAACCAATTTGGAATCAAGTAAAGTTTGACTAAACTCTTGGAATTTATGGGTGTCTTCTGAAGTATCATTTCACGTATGCAATTATGATCATGCTTTGCATCATACAGGATTTTCATCTGCTTGTAACAAACCCTCATAAACAGAAGTTGACAATACAAGTGAAGGATTCAATTGGTCTGACTGACATCACTATTGGGACTGGAGAGGTATAATTGGAGTGATTCAATTTTCCTTTAGCAGAATGCATCTTTTTTTACATTATTGGAATGAATTACCCTGTTAATGTTTCTGACAGGTTGAACTTGGTTCACTTAAAGATACTGTACCTACAGACAAAGTTGTAACCTTGTATGGAGGATGGGGCTTGTTTGGAAAACGAACAGCTGGGGAAGTGCTGCTTCGCCTCACGTATAAAGCATACGTTGAGGATGAGGAAGATGAATGGGTGAAAACTGAATCCACTTCAGGTTATGTATCAGATGAGGATGTGCTAGATTATGTCCAAAGAGACATGACTAGTGGAAGCGACTTTATGGGTAAAGAGAGGGAAACTTTCATGGATCTCCTTGCAGCATTGCTTGTCAGTGAGGAATTCCAAGGTATCGTGTCATCTGAAACCGGAAGCTCGAGAGGTCAGGAGGCTAGTAGATCAAAAGCTTCTGCCAGTGTCGTTACTGGTACAGCCAATGCAGAGGCTCTATCGAGTAGCTCCACAGGTGAACAAGTTTTATCTAGTCCGCTGTGTATGAATGGATTGTTGTTGCGTGTACTTAGTATATGATGGATCAGTTTTGTTTGGCTCTTCAGATACTGCACTAGTCTGGCTTGCGGCGATAACAAGTGTGATGGTGCTCGTCTCTTGGAACATCGGTGCTTCAGGCTACTTCAACCCTTGATGGAAGGCATCATTGCTGGAGTCGTGAAAAAGAGGATAGTATCACTTTTTTTCCTCTTTTTTTTTTAACATGGCATATAGACAGTAGCTGAGGTTCCTGAAGTTGTAAATGGTCACCAGGCAGAATTGAGAGGCCATGTTTTTTGCCCCATCCCCTCCCCTTACCGGCAAGTGTATATTCATGCTACAGTAGAGTGAATGAATGGCCCATTGGGTTTTTTTTTGCGGTTTAGTTGCCCGTGGGGACGTATGTTCATGAGCGCCTACTACAAGTCCAAGAAGGCCGCCATCATCCTCGAAGCGGCCGATGCCGAATATCATCTTTCGACGCTGTGCGTGTTATTGACACTAGATCATATTCATAATACAAATAATACCTGGTTTCATCTCAAAAAATAATACCTGGTTTCAATTCGAATTATGTGGTCTCTCTCCCTCTCCTGTGTATGTTCAACTCGTTTCAAATTGGATGCTGCTGATTCAGCCTGTGATATTGCATCGTAGACCCTTGTGAACTGAACCGGTCCCACTAGTCAGCGAACGCGAGCTAGATGGCGGGAAGATTTTCGCGCGCTTTTTCCCTCTCCCGCCAAGCACCCCTCCCCGCCTTTACAAGTCCCTCTCTCTCACACCCTTCACTCCCGCTGCGGCTCTTCTTCTCCGATCCCCTCAATCCATCCCCAGATCTTAGCAGCCAGCCATGATGTTCTCAAGCCAACCGGACAATTTCTCGGCGTCGCAGCTCACCTCCTCCCAGAATGACTCCGCCACCCCTTCCAAGGTTCCGTCCATCTCTCCATTTCTCTTTCTTCTTCAAACAAAAAAAAAAAAGGAAGAGTATTCATTCCTTTTTTCACTTTTGGATTTGCAGATGCGGGGCGCATCAAGCACTATGCCGCTCACCGTCAAGCAGATCGCCGACGCGCATCAATCCGCATCCGGCGAGAAGGGCGCCCCTTTCGTGGTCGATGGCGTCGAGACGGCTAATGTATGGCCAGCACCTCTATCTCGATCTACTCCTTTATATTTTTCTTGCATGCCGATGTGGCGACATGTTCCCGATTGATCCAGGATTGCTCTACTGGCGACAGGTTCGACTTGTGGGCATGGTGAACAACAAGGCGGAGCGGACGACCGACGTCTCATTCACGCTCGATGATGGCACTGGCCGCATTGATTTCATTAGATGGTGAGAACATTTCCGCCGATCCCTTACTCAACCCTCCCTCTTTTTTTCCCCTTTTCTTCCAGGGGGTACTCTTTGCCACTTTAATCCTCATCGCTAGATCTGTATGCCAGATATTATTCCAATCTTCCTAGTTTATTAGTTCCAGACTCGAAGTTGTGTATGATGGGAAAAATGATCTTCCGAGAAAAAAAAAACTCACTGAGAGACTGGCAAATCTGCTAATGCTATAATGTGCAAGTCTCAACCGTTTGCTACTCGATAGTTAAACACTATGTTCTGGCAACAGTAGTGGAAGGAAGACATGATATCATAATGTTAAAACACTGATTCTCTAACGTAATGCAGTATAGGCGTGTACATCTTCAATGAAATTTCAGAGATATTTTCGATTTTCTGTTCAGAATTTGATCGTCAGTTCTTCAACCTTTTGGCCCGTTACATTATATCCCTACTCTTGAACCAAGATGTTCGTTGCCAATTGGTAGCATTTGCAGTCAACAATGGTTTCTTTGCACATACTTATTTTTTTATATTTCTCTTATTCAGGGTGAATGACGCTGCAGATTCTGCTGAAACAGCTGAAATTCAGTAAGTATCTTGATTACTTTGTTCCCAAAGCACGCTGTTCTCTATTCCTTTTTCTGGATGAAAGGCACCACGCTTTCATTTGGATGGTTCATCACATTTTCCCTCTTTACGTTTTGCTTCTCAAGGAATGGTATGTATGTCTCGGTCATTGGTAGCCTCAAGGGACTTCAAGAGAGGAAGCGTGCTACAGCTTTCTCAATCAGGTATCCTTTGCAGCCTATTCATTTAAGCCGAACCGGCCCCTCTTTGCCATGCAGTATACATATAATGTATGGAATGTATTTCAGGCCTATAACTGATTTCAATGAGGTCCCACTGCATTTCATTCAGTGTATCCGGATGCATATAGAGAATACTAAATCAAAGGTAAGGTATCACCCTGTTCTGTACTCCCGTGACATCTTTCTTGTGATTGTGTTGCAAGGCTTATTTGTGGTTTACATCATAGGTTGGCAGTCCTGCACCAACTAGTTCTTTTGTGGCAGCCTCAGTCTCAAATGCATCTAGTGGGTCAAGCACTCCAACCTCTTTGAAATCCAACCTAGTAAGTTGCATTTCTGGTTTATTGCATTGATCATGGAATCAAACTCTGTTTGGATGTCATGTTGACTTAACTGAGTCCTGTAGGCACCAGTGTCCAGTGCAACAAATGGTTCTGACAGTGGAACAAATGGATCGGACACTGATTTGAACGAACAGGTGCTAAAAATTTTCCGTGAACCAGCAAACGTGTAAGTTGCATGTCCATCTTTCTTCCTTGTCTTGTAAGCAGTGTATATCATTCAGCTTCTCTAATAAATTACTTGAGCTAAGTTCCTATGCCTGATCTTATTTCCTATCTTCATTTGTTTCTTATTGAAATATGATGCTCCGCTACCTTCTCTAAGTTAACATTTGTCTTTTCATCGACAAATTAAAAGTCCATTTGTTGTAATTATTGCTTTAATAATTTGTTCGTCTTCATTTTCATCATTGGCAGTGAGAGTGAGCATGGCGTGCATGTTGATGAAATTTGTAAGCGGTTCAAACTACCGGCGGACAAAATCATGTCTCTCTCTCCTTCCTTTCTCTTTCTCTCTCATACACACCCACACATAATATTTTGTATTAATTTGTGGCTTGCTTTGTTATGCAGGGAAGCTATTAAATACAACGAAGACATAGGGCACATTTACTCAACAATCGATGATTTCCACTTCAAATCAGCTTTCACCGAATGAAGTTCTGAGTGAAATCATCCATGATATTGATTACTAGTATCCTAGTGTTGGCTTGATGGTAGATTAGTGTAGAGGAGGGCATCTTTGCTATCGCTGTAGAAGCTCCTTGTATTAACTTGAGAAAGATTCTGCTGAGCAGAACTGTTTATGATGATCCTACATCTATGTTGTATGGAAATATCTTTGCTGTTGTCACTAGTAGTTTTGCATCATCTGATGAAGTTATGACAGTGAAGAATAGTAGCTCTTTGGTTTATGTTGAGAAACCTAAATCCGAATGTGTTTTCAGTCATGTAGATGAGTGTTGGGAGCTGAATGCGATGGCTCAGTGTTTAGTGGGATGTGCACCTGACATATTGCAGTGACGGTGCTACAACTAGCAATTGGGTTCATTATTTCTCTGCAATATGGGAACCCGTATTGCTTGTTATTTGCGGTTAGACAACGGTAAATAATTGCCTTTGTACTTATAAAGTTGTACATTGTGTCGGTAGGTGACATTGGTGTTGTTCTGTTGATGAGGTTTGGTGGAGACCAAGGTCATAGAAAGAAGCTGTTACAACCTGATCTTTGTGAGGTTCAGTGAGTGGATGTAATGCATAATTGCAAAGAAACAAAGCCAAATTAGAGTACTTTTTGTTGGTATCAATCAGTGGGCGGACGTACTGCAGCCTTCGTGCAAGGAACGACACTTTGATGAGTTGAGTTTTTGTGGTAAGGACCGACGCAGAGGATCAGGCCAGGCCGTCTATGAGATCTGAAATTAATGCCGGCACCAAGTGAACGGGACCAGAGGAAACTCTCTTCCTTTTACATGTAAATAAACGGCCGCCTAATCTCGGAAAGTCGCTAGCTTGATGCCTGATTAACTCCATGCATGCAATTCTGAAGGAAACTGAACCTCTGAAAGTCGACTGCATTTGCAAAGCAGAGAAGGCTGACCATCTCTATGTGGTGCAGGTGAAAAGAAAGAGATCTACCAATCGAGACTACGGGGTTGTCCATCTCTAACTGTTGCAGGTGAACTAGAAGTAAGTATTGACAACAGCCTGCGTCTTGCTGTCTGCACAAGCACAACAGTAGCTTTTGTACCATGCTCCGTCCATTTCTGCTGGACCCATTTACATACGAGCCTACGGATAGATTTAGTTATGTTCGGACATTTCTTAGTCCGGTATATATATAGTGCAGGAATTATTCTCATACTATTACACAAATTAACCAGCTGACTGACCTTACCGTTGCAGACAGACAAGCAACAGACAGAGAGACATTTGTAGATTGGCCAATTACCACCCTGTTCGCCTGGCTGTTTTGCAGCAGCTACAGTGTTATAGTTATTTGTTCTGCAGCTGCTACAGTGTTTCTGTAGCCACTACAGTGTTCACAGTTATTTTTCTGCAGTCGCAGCTACAGCCTACCGAACAACATGATTCTGTAGCCGGTCCAGTCACAAACCAGTCTAGGCACAGTGATTTCACTTATATTTTGACGTTAATTCTTTTAGCGTGGTTAATTATTACAGTCGATGTCAATTCTCATGCAATGTTAATGGTGACCCAGCAAGCAGCAATACGTACCGTATTATTGGGTGGAGTAGCTATTCACTGGTTGGCAGATCTAAAACTAAACTAGTACGTGCTGGTGGATTATTGTGTCGTACGCTAGCTAGCTGCGTTGCACCTAATTCATGATCCCTCAGCATATGAGCTGTGTTGATCTGGAAAGGATGGCAACAACTACTAAATTTAAGGTGGAGATCCATGCATGAACAAAACGGGATTAGCTTAACTTTTTGTGCAGACAAACTAAAGCATCACAAACAAATTAATACTAGAAGTGAAGGGAAAGAAAGGGCAGGAACAAATTAACAAATGGCAACTGGTTGTAAGATGGATGAGAATGGATGGAATTTTCTTTGCAGAGCTGTCGAGCGTTGCTACTGCAGCACCACCTGGCCTCGATCGGTTTGCTCGCTTGTTGCTGCCCAGGACACACTACATGCTAACATGCGCTTCAAGATATACAAGAGTGTTCACACACGCACACATATGTATGTATATATCTACACATATAGTATATTAAAATTTTCTTTTGTTATAGATTGCACCGCCACTAGTAGTCTAGTTACTATATATGTCGCCTGCTCTGCTCTCTAGCATATATTTTGTAGCAGTAACAAGCGAGCAAACATGTGCCAGCATCGTGGCAGGCAGTAGCGTACGTGCGTAGAATACTGTTAGCTTATTCGCTAGACAGGCCGCCGGATTATTCGTTGGAAATTAGGTAACCCATCATGCGTAGCGTACCAGTAATTTATTTATGAGTGATATATTTAGACAACCGGTGCAGTGCAGTCCCTGGCTGTAACATCAAAGCGACACACTTTTCTGCCTCCACATATTCCGTTGTCAGTTGTTATACAAGCTGAAAGACCACTCCAGCAGTGCCAGCGCAACAAGCATTAGGAAGTTGCATTAATTTTGTGAAACATGTTATGACCCTTCTGTTAGCGCAACCAGCTGGTGCATGGTAATCTCTATATGTAACTAGTAAATATAGCTAGTAATTGATACACTTATTAGCTAGTGCAGGATCAGAGATTGTTTGATTGCATGGTAATCCTAATAATGGGCTCCACGGCGATGAATGAGTCGAATTTGGTCTCATGCAATTGCATGCATGGGCCTCAGCCTCCATCGTCGCGATATGACATGATCGATTCCAGAATACACGTGAAAAGTGTAAACAGTAGTAGTACCCATGTCCCATGGAGCATGTGATCCGATCCGGCAGGTACAACCTCGCTATCTATCCCGTGATTCTTTCTTTCCATAAACTCTAATGTTCCAGTTTAAGCAGAAACATAATTATGCCTTAGTCTTGATTCCAGTTCGATCGCGTGTCAGATATCCCTTAGCTATAGTGAACACTTAGTCATTGCAGTTATAAGTTGATGGATAAATTTTCGCATAACAACTCACTTTACAATAGATTTCACGAGGTATATATGCCTGATTAATAATTATCAAACCCATCTAAAGTGCAGACTTCTCCTTTGTATTAAATTCAACAAATGGAGGAGACCGATTAATCATAAATTTCCCAATCCTGCAACTCCTGAAATTAGGTGAAGAATAAGAACCTTGATTTGGGTGTGATCCGAGAGAGTGGTACCCAGATGGCTCACCTAGCTAGGCGATTGTTAGCCGCAGCTGAGGCGGATCCATGAAAATCTAGTCTAGCCAAGTGATTGAGGTAGCAGCAGTCAGTGCGTCAGTTTGGGTCCGGCCACACGTGTGCCTTTCGATCTCTCGCGCGCCCAGCAAGCATGCGGCTAGCTGATGACCTCTCGTCGTACGCAGCAGGTTTTCACGGCCATGGATGGATCTCCTTTTTGCTGCTGTTTTCACTCGTTTATTGCCAGCTGGCTTCCCCTTCTCCTTCCTCCGTCTATTTATACGGCCCCTCTCTCTTTGAATTGCGTAGAGCACGCACATTTCTCTCTCTCTCTCTCTCTCTCTCTCTCTCTCTCTCTCTCTCTCTCTTGGATCGATCTCTTATGAGTGAATTGCAAGATCGTGGCCATGCTCTCCACAGGCTTTCTTGAACTGTGAACTCGTGCTTGAATCTCTCTCTCGCCTAGCAGTTTCGTTTGGCTGTTGAGATCTCAATGCCAGATTATTTAGAGAGTTGGTTGCCGTGTTGATGGTTCAAGAAAGTCCTTGGAAAACATGACGCGTCTTTCTTTCTTTCTTTCTTTCCTTGATAATAATATGGATCGGAGGAAAGCAGCATGGGTCATCAGCCCGCCGATCTGCCGCTTAATTTCAGGTAAATCTATCCGATTACATGTCCGTAATTAATTCCTTCCTCGGCCATCTCTTGGTCCGGCCAGATAACTAACCTCGCGGTTAATTTCGTTGTGCGCGTGGCTAGAGGAAGGGATCTAGGGTTTTGTTTGAGATGAGGAGGGAGGAGGGATGCAGAGCGTATGTCTTAATTTTGGTAGCAGATGGGTCTTGCCGGTTCTTATCGTATGCAGATCTTGGTCTTCAATTCTGTTTTCTTCAACTGGTTTATATACATATATACATATATCCAGCATATTATCACCTTAGCTAGTGTATCTCTTTGCGCTATAAGTTGATGTGCCGTTAATTTAAATCCAATTTTTAACCGCCTATTTTCCCATCAAATCTTACAACTGGACAGAACCAAATTTTTCTATGACTGCGAGATCTAATAACTCAAGTGTCTTCTTCTTCAAATATCGAGGGAATTGCAAAATCTGGCAGTAATATTCATATTTTTACAAGCATACTAGTATGATTTATGTGGACATGAGACAAACCCTACGGTGGGCATGTTTCAGAAAAAGACAAAGCCTGTGTCTTGTGAATTTGCCCGTGTTTCGATGTCAAAAGTCTAATAGTATTGTGGGCATATTGAAGAATTTTCCATTTTACGAGGAAATGGATGCCCGTGTTTCCATTTTACGAGCACTATTCTACATATATAGCCGAATATAGTAATACTCCTATGTTGCATGAAAATTCATGTCAGCTTCTTCAGCATAACGGTAAATCATGGAATGAAATGTGTGCACCAGATTTAAATATGTCTCTTATGTTAGGGAAGTTATCCATGCACGCAGCGCAGGTCAAGAAGCACTGTATATTGTGAATACGTATATCAGTATTAATTTAGTTACGACATTGCTAAAAAGATCATTTATATACAGAGGTCAGGAGTGTCATACTTTCAATATCATGAAGAAGGGAGAAGAAAAGAAGAGAAAATGGGCATGCATGCGGCGACCTTTGCGTGAAGCGGTGGACCAGACATCCGACGATCCATCATCAGAGCTACTCCAGCTGCTGTCTCTGCGGATTTACTGTTGGAGCGTACCTTGTTGGTCCAGAAAGATAGATGGCGTGCAGAGGCTCCAGCTCTGGCCGCTGCTCTCTGCTCCTCTTTCTGTATGCCGTACCATGTCCTCTCCTCTCTTCTCCATGGCTGGGCCTTTTCTTCCCTCGTGTCCCGTCCATCCATGTCCACCTGACCTGTCGCTTTACTCCAACCTGCATTCGACGATCCCTTTTGTATTTGGAATTTCTTCTCCTTCCATGAGCAAACTTCTTCTTCATTGCTTGCTGCCAGCAATAGATATCATTTTCATAACCACGCAGGATCTCATTGCACCTCTACGAATGGAAACCTTGGCCACTGTAACCATAAAAAGGAAATGGAAACCTTGGCCACTGTAATTTAGTTACTTCTACAACATTGCGTAATTGTGTAGTACTGGTGTGAGAGATGCAACCAAAAGAAGGAGAGATGAAGTGACACAACTCTGTCTCTCTGCTCTTGTGCAGCTGTTGGAGCTCTGCGTGTTGCCCCTGCCTCGCTTTCACTGTGGATCGGAGCTGCGAATTTCATGCTCGCTCTGCTCCGCAGCAATGATAGCTCTTACCTTTCTTTTCATGCACGTACAAGCTGCAGAGAGAATGTCTTCAGTGTTTTCTTGCTCCGCTTACCTTTGTGTATGTGTCATCCATGTTTGTGGTGGATAATGCAAGTAATAATAATTCAAGTTGGGTGTTCTTATGTCAGGTCCTGATGATGATCTACTCCTACCTCTGCAGGCTGTACTTGAGTGATGCTAATCCCTTTCAGTTTTTGTTTTCTGACGGTACCGAGTTTCGAGATTGTTCCCATATCAATCATCAATGTTAGTACCACACAGGCGTGTGGTAACCACCTTGATTTGTTTACACACACATGCCGTCAGCTTCAGTTTACGTTAACCACTTCAGCGAAATGGTATCAATTTACCACTGTACTGTAAATGGATACATAGATCATAGATGTTACCCCAATGTGTGATCCAACAAGACAAGATATACACTCAACTGCTTAGGTGCAGGGATCAATAATTCGGTTGTGCACCTGATCATGATGGCCGGCAATAATGGCATAATTTATCGCTGATGGCAATGAGTACAGGTAGATGCACGGCTTGGTGTTGATATGACAAGGAGCAATAGTAAGATAAAAAGGCATACAAGAGCCTAGTGATTAGGCCGCCAGGATTTGGTTTGGATCCAGAGCACTGAAGTGATCTCAGCTTTTTAGGTGCCAGGCTGCTTTCATCCCATTCAATCAGCAGCGCAGGTGCTGCCGGGCTTGGAAAAGGCACCTCCAAAAGATTTGCAGGAAAGCAGGGCCGCCGGGTTAAAGGACCAGAATGCGGGCAAGATATCATCATCATGCTCTTGTTTAGGTCTTCTTGGCTCTGCAAATGCATCCTGTTGAGACATCCACATTACCATATAGAGGGAGAGTAAGCTATTTGCTGCTGTGATTAATTTGTGATACTACTCCTCCGATTCCCTTCTCCATCACCAACCAACAACAGAGCAAATCATGGCAGCAACTTTTTGGTTTTGTTGTCTGCTTCTGTATTTGCTCTTTGGTGCAGTGCAGTCCTGTCCTGCAATATCTATCCACCAGAGACACTACTGGCGCGACAAGCAACCAAACAGATCACTGAGCCATCCATCTGTGAGGCCGGAGCAGTCAGTTAGGTAGCTAGTGATGCATCGTCGTTATCATCGTTTTCCATCTCGCCCGACACAATTGTAGTGAGTAGTAGTTTGTTGTGTTGTGTTTCACTGTTCGTGGGGAAACATTCGTCAATATAGTCTCACTCTCCCTTTCAGATAGTGTATACTCAGGGGGCCAGTATTCTCCAATGGGTTTTAACATTTTTCACGCGCAATGAAATAAATTATCGCTCATGTTTCAGTAAAGTAGTCAGTACAGGCTGAGCGACAGAGAAATTACTCAAACCTGCATGGTCACTATCAACCAGGGATAGGGAACATTATCAACCAGGGATAGGGAACATGCTGCTAGCCAGGGCTTTGGATTGGAGAAAGTTAACAGTGCTGATAAGCTTAGGTTAGATAAGTAGCTTGTTGGTGAGAGATTAGACAAGATATGCACCGTACCATCCAACTTTATAAATGTACATCTGCTGATGGCAAGCAAGAATGGGTTTGATCATCTACTAGTAAATTATATTGCTGGATAGATATCGGCCAATCGAGTGTTACGTTGCAGAACGGTCGCTCATCCTGCAAGTTGTGATAGATCTAGACATCAGGAACGTTTTTTTTCTTTTTTTTGGGGGGGCTGTCCAAAGACACAGCACCGGTCACATACTACACTCCAATCCGAACCCTTGTATATTACCTTCATTCTTGAATGCATGGATCTAGAACATCCAATCTAGTTTAAACTATACTAAATTTGTTGTCCTAAAAATCACATAATCAAGAAAGGATGGATGGAGTATATATATTGAATGAACAAAAATATATCATCAGAAATGGTTAGGGGCCCTTTGGAGCAGGAATTTAAAGGATTTGAATCCTAGAGGAAAATTTCCTATGGAGCCCTTTGGATCACAGGATTGGTGTGCGAAAATTATTGTGAAATTTCCTTAGGAATGGCTGCTTCCGAGGATTTCTAACATGGGGTCCAACCTCATGGAAAGTTTTGTGATTATATCTCTCTAATTCATGTGTTGCATCCAAAATCCATGTACGTAGGAAACGTTCCTATATTTTGAAATCCCATGTAAATTGGATTTGCTAGCTAGACAACTCAATTCATATGTTTTTTCTGCATTTCAAAAAGGTCCTAAATAGTCTCACACCATCTACTATATCCTTACAGATAGACTCATCTGCTTCTGCCCACTTGGCCAGCCATGATCTGCCAACAAAGCCATCCCCATCGATCCGATCCATCGATGATGGCTAATTGGTAGAGCCCTGGTAGGCGTGCACTGTTGGTCAGTAGCCTGTTCGGTAGGCTGCAGCTGCAGAAAAATAACTGCGAACACTGTAGCGGCTGCAGAAACACTATAGCAGCTGTAAAAGAAATTGAAACACTGTACCTGCTGCAAAGTAGGCGAATAAGGTGATGAATGATATAGTACTGTAGCTAGCTAGCTTAGCTTATGCATGTAGAGCAACACAACATGTGTCCACGTCGAACGAACCAATAGATGGATGGATGGATGGATGGATGGATGGAAAGCAGCTAGCATAGCATATAGCATGCATATGGATCCAAGAACAAGAACCTCTTCCCTATAGCTATGCCTATTATCTTTCGCTCAGGTTGAGGTTGTTGCCAGGGGATCCTCTCCATCATGAATTATTTTACATTGCTGCTTCTCATCGTCTCATGTGTCTTGCTACCATGCAAAGACCAATGCACCTTCTCCTCCCTCCTGCTTGCCTCTCTCTCTTTCACAGACACACACACACACAAACATTTTTTTTTACACGGAACATTTTTTGTTGTTGTTGAGGCCCAAGACAAACTTGGGCCGGAGAGACGAGACGAAGGCACAAGTCAGCCCATCAGGGGCCCAGAATCCTGACCCATGTTATAGCATTAAGGCCCAAGACAAAGGCCCACGACGGCAGGGTGTTGTCCCTCTGTCGGGACAGAATAGATCCTCCGCCGACCGCCGCCGCCGGCAGTCATGGCGTCGCCCGCTCTGCTCCGCGCCGCCGCAGCCGAGCTCCGCCGGCGAGCACGCCGGGCCCCATTCCCCCTACCGGCGCTCTCCACGCTCCTGTCTCCGCCTCCCCAGGCCCCAGCTTCCAGCTGCCCCGAAGCCCTCATCAGCATCCGCCGACCCTCGTTTCACGGCAGGCTTGTGCTCCCCAGCAGCTTCTTTCCCGCTTCACCTCTCTCTACCTCTTCCGAACCCTCCTCGGACAAGGCATCGCCGGCGCCGCTAACCTGGGTGCACAAGTGGCTCCCTGAAGCGGCGCGCCCGTACGCCTTGCTCGCTCGCCTTGACAAGCCCATCGGGACCTGGCTACTCGCGTGGCCTTGCATGTGGTAACTACTAGTATTAGTATCCTGCTGCTTCTCCATCGCCACGCCACGCCACGCATCTGAATCCCTGACTCTTGCTTTGCAGGTCCATCACAATTGCAGCAATGCCGGGGGAGCTCCCTGACTTGAAAATGCTTGCACTCTTCGGATGTGGAGCTGTTCTCCTCAGGGGTGCTGGTTGCACAGTCAATGATCTTCTCGATCGCGACATTGATAACAAGGTCATTTTTCCTCCTTTCCTTGTTCTCGGTGCACTCCCACTGAAATAAGCCTAAAATCAAGTGACGGACAGGTTGAGCGCACCAAAAGCAGACCTTTTGCGTCAGGTGCTCTCACTCCTTCACAAGGAGTGGCCTTCCTAGGATTTCAGCTTCTGCTGGGACTGGGCATTCTTCTGCAACTCAACAACTACAGGTATACTAATACTTACTGGGTCGCTTGTTGATAACCTCTTGAAATTGATTTCCCTATTTGCGGCCGCAGTTGCCATCTTGCAAAAGTATTGATTCTTTGCAGATATAGAACCTAATATAATATTTATGAGCCCGATGCGTGTGTACCCTCTCCAGTTCCAGCTTTTACATTCGTAATCCATAAAGATCTAGCCAGCTCGCACTATATGCACATACTTTCAAGTGATGAAGACTAATATCCGCATGCCATAATTCTGTTCCATTTTCTATATGCAGCCGTATTCTGGGGGCATCTTCACTACTTCTTGTCTTCTCTTATCCCCTCATGAAGAGGTTCACATTTTGGGTATGTATTGCCATATAAAACATATGGAAATTTGAAATACTTTTATTTCTGTTATTATGGAAAATAACTTATATTCCTTCAATTTGCTAATAACAGCCTCAGGCATATCTTGGACTGACATTCAACTGGGGAGCTTTGTTAGGATGGGCTGCTATTAAAGAAAGCTTAGACCCCGCCATCATCCTTCCATTGTACTCAGCTGGTATATGTTGGACACTGGTATATGATACCATATATGCACATCAGGTTTCTTACTATCAATGCTCTTTCATATTTGTCATCGGGGAAGTCATCTTTTCTGATTGGTATGGTTTCTTATTCTTAATATATGAATCTATGTAAATCTAAGGACAAAGAAGATGACCTCAAAGTAGGAGTTAAGTCCACAGCATTAAGATTTGGAGATTTGACCAAGTACTGGATTAGTGGATTTGGTGCCGCGTGCATCGGCAGCTTAGCACTCAGTGGCTACAATGCTGAACTAGGTTGGTGTTCTCTATTGATAATACAGTAATATGTTTTTGATTAAGCATTGACCGTAAACCCTGATCTTGTTGAACAGCATGGCCCTACTATCCTTTTCTGACAGCAGCAGCTGCACAATTAGCATGGCAAATTTCAACTGTGGACTTATCTAATCGATCAGATTGCAACAGGAAGTATGTTTACTTAGAATATCCACTCTTGATTTGACATGGAAGAAAATTATGTGTTTTTGTATGTTGCATTGATATATGAAGTAATCTTACTTTCTTCGATTGACATTCTGCAGGTTTGTGTCCAATAAGTGGTTTGGAGCTTTGGTATTTGGTGGAATTTTATTTGGGCGTCTTGCTACATGATAGACTAACTAGGCATGCTCTGTCAAAATATATTATTTTTGTCTCCCTTTTTTTTGGAGCATATTGATAGTTTTGTTAGAATTTCGTCAGTTTTGTAATTTTCAACTTGTGAAAACAGTCCAAGCCCTTTAATATGCAGCCTAGCAACTAGCATGCTTGGTAAACTTTTCCCCCAACCTGACTTATATTTTTCGTATTTTTTTACTAACAAATATTTATATTTTAACTTGCCTATGGAGCAGGTTGTTTCGTGGACGTTTCATGATGATTTTGTGCATAGTTCGTAAGACAAGGAACAAGAAGATACATTTGATTGTATAAGATATTTTTGGCAAGACCAATCAACCTCTTGCCTTGAGTTTTTGATTTTTCCTTTTCCTGCACCCATATCACGAAGTAGATGACAAAACTGTTGTATTAAAGTGGATACACAATCAGTTTCTTATGCATTTTCGGTTCTTTTACATGATATCATTTGGTGTTCTGTCATGACTATGGCGTTTCAGGTTGATCCTCTTCAGATTCATTACATATGAGGCTGTTTAGAGCACATGCACTGCCTTAATAATGGTTTGTAAAGAATGATCTAATACGTCATGCACGGCCGGGGATGTAGCTCAGATGGTAGAGCGCTCGCTTAGCATGCGAGAGGTACGGGGATCGATACCCCGCATCTCCATTACCCCGCATCTCCATTTCCGTTTTTTTTTTTTGAACGATATTCCTTCTCTGCTATAACTGTTTTCTTCATTTAGGTTTTAGTGACTTGTTGGCTCCAAGCTTACTGATGTGCATCTTTTTGAGAGGAAGCAAAGCATGAGCAGTCAGCCGAAACTAGCTGAGATGCATTTTTTCACGGCATCGACGAATGTATAGGAGGGCAGCTTACAGTGAAATGCGAAGGCATTTCCTCATGGCTTGCGGCAGCAGCTAGGCGAATTCGAAAAAAAACATGTAGAAACATGCTGAGCCGGTTTGAAAAATGAAATGCATGACCGATTATCATAGTATTTTCTATATATTAAAAAAAAAGAAAAAAACATTTGCACGACCGATGATCATCGTAACCTGAAGTCATTTCCTCATGGCTTGCGGCAGCAGGGAGTAAAAAACATGCTGAGGCGGTTCGATGGTCATAGTATTTTGCATATAAAAAATACTGAGAAAAAATTACACTAAGCTCAGAGATGCACCCATCATTACCTGAAAGGTCAGGATATTGCGCTGAACCCACCAGCACGGGTGCTTTTCGTCACCGCTTGTTGCCGGCCATTACATCAACCAATATATAGTGACGTGGAGAGCTATGTGTCAGCAGTGTGGTGCTAAACTTCAGTCACCGTCCATGCGGCGATAGTGTTTTGGGCCGGGAGAAGGAGCACACGTGGGGGCCCAGAAACCAAACCCCATTTCCCTCCCTTCCGCTCCCGTTGGGAAAAATTGCTCGTTTTACCACATGATCGCCACAAAACGGAGTAGAGTCACTCGTTTTTAAATCACGTTTTATCACGTTTAGCATGCTGCCGTGCGTGTGTAGGTATCCATCAATCTCGTGTACATGTGGCGTCATGGCATGTGCTTTCTCTTCACACCCGGCGTACCAAATAATATCTGTAGTCAGTTAGGTCAGTGCAGATTTTATCGAGCAGAGTACGCAAGATTCATGTTACAGGAGTTCATGATTGGGCTGGCTATCTATGTAGAGAATGGTGCAATGGTTGGAGAGGGAAGAGTGCAAGCGAAAGAAAGTTGCTGCGAGTGGTGGTTGCAGGCGCCACCGCAGCTCATTTTCCATGCTTGTTTCACTTTTTTGGCATCTCATGTCGAACTAACAGGTCGCCCAAGCAAGCAAGCGTCTCGCTTTCCCTTCCGTCCCCTCCATATAAATAAAGAGAAGGCAACTGGCTCCCAACAGCAGAGCAAAGCCAAGCACCGATCGATGATGGCATCCACCGCGAGATCCCGCTTCGCCGACGAGACCGCGCCACCGGCGATCCTTCACCTCATGCGCCCACGCCTGCGCCGGTGCCTTGACCCCATCGCCGAGGAGTCATCAGCCGTCGAGGACGCCCCCTGCCGCAGCAACAACACCCGTGGTCCTTGTCCATCTCTGAATCAGATCAAGCCAGGGACGGCTCCTCAGTCCCAACCTGCTTGTGGGAGCTAGATTTCTGTATGTAATCCATGCGATAAACATGCAGGAACGAGATTTGCTATTCTCTTTGTTGTAACCTAAGATTGTTAATAGGTTCGCTAAATGAACCCTGCTGACGAGCAGGAAAGTTGTTCAGGTCAAAACCGGTATACATGCCCTAGCTATTTGTCTTCTATCACTTAACCATAGGAGGAGGAGCGACTACTAATGGCTCTCAACGATCGCCACGTAGGCGGCTATTGCCTCGCCAATCTAAACTGCAAGGAAGCTCCTCCTCCTCCCAAAATAATTCTACTCCAGATTAACACATCCTTGCAACCATCAGTTACCGAGCCTTCCGCTTGCGTCTACGAGGGCCACCTTTCTTAGGCTGCCTCTCATCTACAGCTTCATCTGAATTGTTGGGCAGGTCGTTCCCACTCTTCAACCTGACCGGCCAGCCACAGAACAAATAACATGCCTCAGTTTTCGTGACAAAAAAATAAAATAAAAATAAAAAATTAAGACTTGTTAGTGCCTCTTACCCGTCAGAGGAACAAGGATCCAAGAAGTTCACAGCTTCATTCAGAGCATGAACAACCATCTTCTTAACCTGAAGACACCAGATTTGACATCAGATTAGTTCTCATAACAATAACTTTACCACAGGCTGTAAGCACAAGACCATACACTGACCTCTAGTTTATCTTCTTTGACCCTGTGCCAAGATGGAAGTCGTCTGAATTCCCCAGACAACTTAACACACTCGCCAACATTTTCAGGGGAGACAAAGTCCAGAGCAACCTTGATGCAAGACTGCACAGATGGAAAAGGGCTCCAGCATTCAGCACCCAGATATTTGACGCGACACTCAATAAGCACAAGGCAAACTCGAGCTGAGTTGCCACACAGGTAAAAGTTCCATCTCACCTTCAAATTCCTCACTTGGTGAGGACATCCAGCGGGAATGAAAACAGCTTCACCAAGCTTCTGCTCAAATGTCCAGGGTTCAATACCTAAAGAAGAAAAGCCAACAGATAAGATGTAGGGCATGGCATCACCAGATACCCAGTGGAGACATAACATCACAACAAAATTTTACGAACCATATTCTTCCTTCAGCTCCCTCTTATGCTTTGCAGTTAAGTAGAAAGTTTGATCGTGAATTGGGTGAACAACCTGCAAATGCGACATGATATTGGTCGGCATATAAGAAAATGAAAAGAGAATTCATATGGACAGTTACAAGAAAAGAACCTGTTTCACTGGATTGCAATGAATATGCCGGAATTCTGAGGCATGCTTCCTAAGATAATCTTGTAATATATCATAATCTTCTCTACGAAAAATATCCCACAAAGCTCCACCAGCGTTAAGTTGTTTTGTACTGTCAACAGGAGGCGTATCTTGAATATCAACGGAACTTTGTTCGTCATCCGCACCAGCGTTTTCCTGAGGCTTGACACCGACTGCCTGGAGAGGATGACCACTAAATTGTTTGCCGTGGCCTCTACTTTCAAGGTTATCTTGTGCGTGTGAAATGCAATGAGCTCCAACACGCCCCTCATTAGATGTCTTCACCTCATTATTGTGATCTGAAAATTGCCTCGGTTCACTTTGTGAATCAGACTCATGAGATGACTGTTACATAACATCACAACAAAATTTTACGAACCATATTCTTCCTTCAGCTCCCTCTTATGCTTTGCAGTTAAGTAGAAAGTTTGATCGTGAATTGGGTGAACAACCTGCAAATGCGACATGATATTGGTCGGCATATAAGAAAATGAAAAGAGAATTCATATGGACAGTTACAAGAAAAGAACCTGTTTCACTGGATTGCAATGAATATGCCGGAATTCTGAGGCATGCTTCCTAAGATAATCTTGTAATATATCATAATCTTCTCTACGAAAAATATCCCACAAAGCTCCACCAGTGTTATGTTGTTTCGTACTGTCAACAGGAGGCGTATCTTGAATATCAATGGAACTTTGTTCGTCATCCGCACCAGCGTTTTCTTGAGGCTTGACACCAACTGCCTGGAGAGGATGACCACTAAATTGTTTGCCATGGCCTCTACTTTCAAGGTTATCTTGTGCATGTGAAATGCAATGAGCTCCACCACGCCCCTCATTAGATGTCTTCACCTCATTATTGTGATCTGAAAATTGCCTCGGTTCACTTTGTGAATCAGACTCATGAGATGACTGTTCATCCAGGGCATCATCCCCAATGTCATCAGGTGGTAAAGCATTGATGTCCAAATCTGCAGGAGACAAGCAAGAATTGTCATAGCACTTAACAATTAAGGAAAATGCTGAAATTCTCCAGCCACAAAAAACGTGCTACAAACCTAAGGGCTTCTTTTTATGCATATGACCATTTTCCGTAGCACATGAAATATTTTGGGTTTCATCAACAGATCTGTTCGTGGACTCAACTGGAGCTGGCAATACGTTGAGACCAGCACCAGATTTTACGCCACCATATAGTTCCTGAAGATCTTGGGCTCTCATGTCTTTTTGTATATTTTCGATTTGTTCAAGATGATAACAGGGCACCTCAGCTGCGTGTGTTAAGATATTGACCTGTTAAGTCAATTCACTTTCACGATTAATCACAACCATGATAGACTAATAGGACCCGTACAATGATATATTGTAACGTACGAGCTATTAAAAGGTCATAAAACGAGTTAGGTAGGGAAGCATCAAACATGTGCTAAGAGCAACAAAAATAAAGTGCAACGATTGTACAAGAGCAAGATAAAGCAACTGGATATGAAAGAGTAAAATTGAGTGCGAACTAGATATGATCAAAAATAAAAACACAACATACCGCATCAGACAAGTCGCAGTGAAGTTTGGTCACCGAATCGCCCCTGCCTAACTCCTTGTAAAATCCATACGCAACATAACTCTTTGGCCCAATATCTGGCTTCAAGACACCAGCAGGAAGCTTGACTGCAAGATTTAGCGGGCCATATCGTGGATCTGTGTACTCAGGAAATGGTAACGCGCTGATGAACTCAGCACCATGGCGAGGCAATCGATTGTCAAACGAACTAGATGGAGGCCAGTCTTTTAGCTTAAGCATCTCAGGCCAGTTGTTCTTGGGATGGGCCCTGCCTGTTGTATATCCCGAAAAGAACTTGTGTATATTAATTTCCACCTGCAACATGTACAAGCATAGTGAGCTCCTACATGCAAGGCTGCTATGAAGAAAGCAAGGCATATCAAAATTCAAACATAAGGCACATCAACAATATTGCTTAAATGAGAAGTTTAATTCATAGATGAAGCAATGAAGTATTGACGTTCGCAAAACATAGTATAATATGCATTCTTTTCTTTCAGGAAGCAAAACAAACAACTTTCCAAAACTAATCAATAGGTATTTTAGTCCAACCTTAGATCCAAGTCAGGTACACCAAGTACTTACCTCACACCAATCCAGGCAATCTATTGCCTTTACAGAAAACTGCTCGTCCTCCGCCTTACCTTGGGTTCTTTCTCGCAATGCCCTCCACATTACCATCGGTTCCCAACTCAGACCAGATGTTAACTGAAGGCAATCAGTTACAACAACTGGCTCACCCTTAGCCCAATGCATCTGGAAATGAGCTAAGTCATCATCCTGGATAGCAGTGGCAACCGGACAATACAGGAAGTTATCACTTGAGTCCTTCCTGTTCGCAGCCTCTCGTAATGACTTGATACCATTTCTTATCTTGCCTGAATGATCAAAGCAAGGACACCAATTACTATTTGAGACTATTTCTTTTGCAAATGTGTCACTCTTTAGAACTTTATCAGCTCTATCTTCTAGCTCAACAATCATCTTGTCTGGAAACAAGCACTTGAGGTCCAGAAGTGACCCACCACAGCCTCCTATTTCTTTTGGTGGGCAAGGTATGCTATCACCTTTTGCCTTCCACAGCAGAAGTGGATTAATTGGGTTTTCCGCATGAGCTATTTCAGTGCAAGCCTCACTGTGCGGGGAGTCCTTTTCCTCCCTAATAGAGACCCTTTTATCATTCTCAGTTATGGACTGAGATATGTTACCAAAAGCGTAAATGTTGTTTCGTACTGTCAACAGGAGGCGTATCTTGAATATCAATGGAACTTTGTTCGTCATCCGCACCAGCGTTTTCCTGAGGCTTGACACCGACTGCCTGGAGAGGATGACCACTAAATTGTTTGCCGTGGCCTCTACTTTCAAGGTTATCTTGTGCGTGTGAAATGCAATGAGCTCCAACACGCCCCTCATTAGATGTCTTCACCTCATTATTGTGATCTGAAAATTGCCTCGGTTCACTTTGTGAATCAGACTCATGAGATGACTGTTTATCCTGGGCATCATCCCCAATGTCATCAGGTGGTAAAGCATTGATGTCCAAATCTGCAGGAGACAAGCAAGAATTGTCATAGCACTTACCAATTAAGGCAAATGCTGAAATTCTCCACCAAAAGAAAAACCGTGCTACAAACCTGATGCACCAGATTCCGTAGCACATGAAATCGTTTGGGTTTCATCAACAGATCTGTTCATGGACTCAACTGGAGCTGGCAATACATTGACACCAGGACCAGATTTTACACCACCATATAGTTCCTGAAGATCTTGGGCTCTCATATCTTTTTGTATATTTTCGATTTGTTCAAGGTGATAACAGGGCACCTCAGCTGTGTGTGTTAAGATATTTACCTGTTAAGTCAATTAACTTTCACAATTAATCACAACCATGATAAATTAATAGGACCGGCACAATGATAGATTGTAACGTATGAGCTATTAAAAGGTCATAAAACGAGCTAGGTACACTGCAACATGAAAACATCAAACCTTTGCTAAGAGCAACAAAAATAAAGTGCAACGATTGTACGAGAGCAAGATAAAGCAACTGGATATGAAAGAGTAAAATTGAGTGCAGACTCGATATGATCAAAAATAAAAACACAACATACCGCATCAGACAAGTCGCAGTGAAGTTTGGTCACCGAATCGCCCCTGCCTAACTCCTTGTAAAATCCATACGCAACATAACTCTTTGGCCCAATATCTGGCTTCAAGACACCAGCAGGAAGCTTGACTGCAAGATTTAGCGGGCCATATCGTGGATCTGTGTACTCAGAAAATGGTAACGCACTGATGAACTCAGCACCATGGCGAGGCAATCGATTGTCAAACGAACTAGATGGAGGCCAGTCTTTTAGCTTAAGCATCTCAGGCCAGTTGTTCTTGGGATGGGCCCTGCCTGTTGTATATCCCGAAAAGAACTTGTGTATATTAATTTCCACCTGCAACATGTACAAGCATAGTGAGCTCCTACATGCAAGGCTGCTATGAAGAAAGCAAGGCATATCAAAATTCAAACATAAGGCACATCAACAATATTGCTTAAATGAGAAGTTTAATTCATAGATGAAGCAATGAAGTATTGACGTTCGCAAAACATAGTATAATATGCATTCTTTTCTTTCAGGAAGCAAAACAAACAACTTTCCAAAACTAATCAATAGGTATTTTAGTCCAACCTTAGATCCAAGTCAGGTACATATACCATGTACTTACCTCACACCAATCCAGGCAATCTATTGCCTTTACAGCAAACTGCTCGTCCTCCGCCTTACCTTGGGTTCTTTCTCGCAATGCCCTCCACATTACCATCGGTTCCCAACTCAGACCAGATGTTAACTGAAGGCAATCAGTTACAACAACTGGCTCACCCTTAGCCCAATGCATCTGGAAATGAGCTAAGTCATCATCCTGGATAGCAGTGGCAACCGGACAATACAGGAAGTTATCACTTGAGTCCTTCCTGTTCGCAGCCTCTCGTAATGACTTGATGCCATTTCTTATCTTGCCTGAATGATCAAAGCAAGGACACCAATTACTATTTGAGACTATTTCTTTTGCAAATGTGTCACTCTTTAGAACTTTATCAGCTCTATCTTCTAGCTCAACAATCATCTTGTCTGGAAACAAGCACTTGAGGTCCAGAAGTGACCCACCACAGCCTCCTATTTCTTTTGGTGGGCAAGGTATGCTATCACCTTTTGCTTTCCAGAGCAGCAGTGGGTTAATTGGGTTTTCAGCAGGAGCTATTTCAGTGCAAGCCTCACTGTGCGGGGAGTCCTTTTCCTTCCTAATAGAGACCCTTTTATCATTCTCAGTTATGGACTGGGATATGTTACCAAAAGCGTAACTACTCCCTCTGGGTTCCGGCAACACATTCTCCACATCTTCTCCACTAGGAATCTCCCCTCTGCGGAGCTCCTGGCAGCAGGTAAGGCAAAGATCGTAGAAGCACTGCTTGCAGCTTCTGTGAAAATCAACTATAGAAGTTCTACACCTATTGCTGCAGTAGATGAAAGAAACATGTCAGACGTATGCACACATGGCATTTATCGCATAGTGTTAGACAGGGAAAGAGCTCAACCAATAGACACGATCATCTAGATCACACACAACTTGTTCCACTTTTATTTCATTCGTTGGAATACCTGTCAACAAAACCAGATCAATATTTAAGGCAACCTCAACCACGAGAACGCGTCCCACAAAATCATAGTCGAATTTACTACCTCGTACTTTAGCCTCTAATTCCTTCTCCGCCATCTGCTCCTGTCGCAACTTCCTCAGCCAAGGAAGCAACGATCTTACAATATGACAGGCATAACGAATTTGATTTTCTTGAGAAATTTCCTTTTTCGGAGGCTGGCCACAATGAACAAGATAAGTCATCAATGACAAACATTAAACTGTGTGATCAAAAGAAATAAATACTGTAAAGAGCCAATGTGAATTACTCCCTCCAGTGTCACAAAGGTTGTCGTTTTGAACATTGACACGGTCTTCAAAACATAACTTTGACTAATACCTTTTGCTATAAAATATTCATAAAATACTGTTAAAGTGTACTTTTACGAAATCTTATTTCAATGCAAATATACTCATGTCATTCTCACATTTTCAAACTTGACACGTAAAAATTATTTACAGTCAAAATTAAAAAAGTTTGACTTAACACAACCTCAAAGCGACAACAGTTTTGAAACTGGAGTATGAGATGCTAAGTGTAAACCTCTTTAATTCCTCTCATTCGTAGGCATGCTTTGCAATTACAGGTCTTGCGACAATACGGGCATTTTTTAGCAGCTTCATCTTCTGACAGATCAGGATGCCTGTTCATCAAAAACAGGAGTGTCAGGAAACTAGTCACTGCATATAGAAAATAGCGATTTATTGAGGTTGTTGTGTTCAAGCATTGGATGATGGACAATCCAATCGGTAGGAAACAAGATAGAGACAACTCGAGTCACCATTGTTCTATGCATGGAACGCAGAAACTCTTTCTTTCGCATGACATACACAAGGCCACCCTTCCTTTGTCCTTCCTCTGGCAATGATGGCACATTAGCCCATCTTTCCCAGTCAACGTCTTTCTCTCGTTCTAGAAAATTTGAACAACACTTAAATTTGTAAACACAAATATCACATCAACAACTTAATACAGGAAATGGGTAGCTCACCCCTTTTTTTTCATCATAGTTTTCATCACTTATTGATATCCTAATACATATTCTAGTATCCCCAAGGATTAGATAATAAACTGCACACTTTTAAAAGACGCTAATAACACCAACATACTAATAAAGGTCTACAGGCACAATGATAACCCAAAAATATGCCCGTTACAAATTTCTTGTCTGACAGATTTTATTGATCCACGAAATGAATTTGTGTTTCTATTTTGGTAGATGTGTATGATGTCCAGGAGATTGACTGGACAAAATCAAAAATCTGTTGAGCTGGTAAATGAGATACCTGGAATGTCAATGGTGAAGGAGAAAGCATTAGAAGAAAAATGGAGCTTTTATTACTATATCAATAGCTACAAAACAATTCAAAATAAACTGATGCAAATGATGTTAAGTTACCTCATTCATTTCCCCATGGCTTTTGCTGTTGGATAACTGGGCCTTACTATTGACTTGCTCTACATCTATTTTTCTGGGTCTTCCCCTCTTCTTCACAGTTTCCTTATCATTTTTCTGGCAACACGAATGGTACAATGAAAATCACAATGGGGCATTTAAGAGGATGGAAAAAAAGAGCCTTCTTGTAAAAGAATCTTTGAAATGCCAATGGAAAGAGAAAAGTTTGCCAAAATTTGATGAAACACTGAAAATAGAAAACAATAACAGGGCATTAATCAAAGAAATTAAGTATACACTCAAAACAACAAAACTGAGGTGCTTCAGCACGATAGTAGCAGGACTCTTCGTCTTGGGGGGGTGGGCATCTTCT
This sequence comes from Eragrostis tef, assembly GCA_000970635.1. Taxonomy (NCBI): domain Eukaryota; kingdom Viridiplantae; phylum Streptophyta; class Magnoliopsida; order Poales; family Poaceae; genus Eragrostis; species Eragrostis tef. The sequence goes on from LAPY01000020.1 coordinate 159,793, forward strand.
GACAGTTATGCAAAGATAAATATGGAAATAACATTTACAAAAGTTAAATAGTAATCAGATGACAACAATTGGTTGCCCATTGAGCCACTGCTACAGCAAACAAAAACTGTCAGGAAAACAGCACCTTTAGTAGTCAGCATTGAAAAGATCAACCAAAAGGGTACTAAAGGTTTCACACCATTTGTATCACGACCAGGAATGTAACATAGGGTCTTCAGGTTTGTGTGGACAACAACTAAAAAGGTATCAAACTTTTAGTCTGGTTTTGTTAAATATGACCTCGAAACCATCCATAAATCAAATGGCGTGTAGTAAGTTGAGAAACTTACCCTACTAGTTTTGCTGTGGTTTTTACCGTTAGGAAATTGCGATGTTCTGTCTACTTGCTCAAGTTCTGTTTTTCTGGGCCTTCTCCTCTTCTTGGTTGTCTCAGGCTTGACTTGGTTATCCGCAGCTTCCTTACCATTCTGTTGGGAAAAATGAAATTAGTCAACTAAAGCTATGAAGTAGACATGTTTCAGAAAGCAGGACACAAAAAGTAATAAGGCTAACACTTGTGTATGAAGTAGAATTGAGCCATTTGCTGAAAGAATACTCAAAGTGGAGAAATGCGGAGCTTACATTATAAAAAATATTTTTTTCTGTTATAAATAAATGGCTACATTGCAGAGGATGTTTAGGAACTTACCCCGTTAATTTCGCCATGGCTTTTAGAGAACTGGGCCTCACTATCGAGCTGCTCATCTTTTCTTTTCCTTGGTCTTCCCTTCATCTTCCTTCTCTTAGGACTCTCGGGGCTGACTAGATCATTCAAAGCTTCAACATCATCCTGCTGGCAAATAGGAATTTCAACAAGAATCAAAACAACAGAACAGCAAGGGAAATTCTTTTCTTGAACCATTTTTAGTATGATTGCTCTTTGTTTTCCTATCCCTTTGTGCAACAGGAAATGCAACTTTTGTACTGTTACATATAAATATCTATACGCATCAGCCAATGCAGAGGCTGGAATAAGAAGCGTTTGTTGGGTTTAGTCCCACATCGGATATTGATGATGGGGGAGCCCGACTTAAAAGGTGGAGAGAATCCAACTTATCAGGCTAGTTTGTTGGGTTGAGGTGGCCCATGTGACATAGCTCGTGGCTCCGGTTGGCCTATGGAGATCAGGCCCGTTGGGACCTGGGCTCGCGGGTTTGGCGAATCAGGCCGTGCTAACAATATTCCCTTTTTAGAATAGATAAGGATTTTTTTTAAAAAAAAAACAGAGAACAGGAGACGGTTAACGATAGAAAGATCATTCTTCTGAATTGGAAACTTATGGCAAAAGAATCTGTGAAATGTCTAGAATCCATGAGCAATTAAGTTTTACATGGGCTGCATCAGTCAAGATATTGGAAAATCCCCTCTGCAAGCAATTGATTGATCAATGTTGAACCGCAAACGTTTCACCAAAACCAACCCGAAACAAAGATAAGCAGACAATTTCAGAGAACAAGGCACGGATGGAGCTAAACTAAGCATATAGTTGGAGCAAACATTGTCCTATTAATAACATATTTTCTTAAAGCAATGTACTACTGGTAACATACAGTATATGCGAAACGGAATAATTGTAGGGACGCATCGGTGAGACCCCTGAGACGCGACAATGCAAAATGGGGCTTAAAAAGAGAAGGAAAGAGGATTTGACCCACATCATCATCGGTGTCACGCTCGTAGTAGAAGTTGGTCGCCGGCCTCCTCTCTCTGAGCGCCCGGTTCCCCGCCGCCACGCCGCGCGCTTCGTCTCCAGGCTTGATAAGCGGCGACCGGAAGGCCGGGTCGCCGGTCCCCTGCTTCCGCCTCCCATTGGTTTTCGGCTTCCCCGCACTCGTCCGAATCGGGTCGTCGCCGTTTTGAACCGCATCCTCAGCGGCCGCCTCAACCTCCATCCCCTCCTCCGCCATGGGATGGATGATCTATGGGCGAGGAGAGCGAACGAGGCAGGGCAGAGTGAATGAAGGGGAGAGACAAGGGAAGGCTACAAGGCAAGGAAGGTTTTAAAGACGCGGCCAGCTACTTGCAAAAAAACAGCGACGATTTTTTTTTCCAGCATTTTACATCTCCCCCCTGCACCATATTTTGACAGGGGTAAAAAAGGAAAATAGATTGTCCATATTATGACGCCGGTGATGATAGGAATGACACGTTCTAGATAGGGATTATTGTAAAAACCAGTCCCGAGACTTTTGCGGCTTCAGCTAGATGATCATGCTGATGAACTGGATCCAGGCGGCAAACACCATTTTTAAACTTGACACAACCATGTAGTACTCCATATAGGAGTTAGGATTGACGTTAGGATGATAATCTGCTGTCCAATAATAACCAGAACCAATTTAGGTGCAAGACGTTTTGTTTCTGAAGTGAATATGAAATTGTATAGTAGCTACAGAAGTGAGTAAACTGATAAATAGATGTAGTCTACGACTTTGAGTCGGCGCGCACGATGATGAATAAGTAGCAATTTGTTCTCACATTTCTAGTCATGTGGTACATGTAAAATTTACGTAATGTAATATTTTGTCAGAGGCGCGTGTGAATAGGGATGAAGGATGTATGGAGATGGATCCGAAGTACTTGTAAACTTGGCAAAGGAGGAACTGTTTCTCCAATCGAATGGGCTTAAAGAGAGTTATGAAAGAAAACGGAAGAGATATCGCGGTTGCAGTATATCGTGAAGGACCAAGCGAGAAGAGGAACTTCAAACGATACTTCAAACAATCTGGGAGCGAATGATGTAAATGGGATGCTACCTTCGAGTGTTGTATGAATATGGACATGGTTGTGAACTTAGTTTCAGGTTAATGAAACTAGTGGGCTACCCTTTGTTCTAAAAAAAATGCTTCCATGAACTCGAAGGATTGAGTTTTTTTTTTTTCTCGATTGTGACAATCCGAGGGGTTCTTTTGCGAACGCAGAACCTCCTCGCTCAGTCGCTTGCTTCGATGGAGGCCGCGCGGAACACAAAAGTCTCGTTTATTATTACGTGGAAACAGACAGACAGGGCAACCGACATGTCTGTTCAACGTGGAAGATCCCGACATGTCAGTGACCCCGGAAGAGTGTACTAGCACGGGAGGAGGTCAACAACGGAGCGCGCGGGCGGCTTTTCCCATTCTGAAAATTTCGAACTCTTGCATTGGCGGCGTATTCTACCCAGTTACGCCTTCCAGATGCTAAAGCGGCCTCGCTGTGGCGGGGGAAGGGAAGGAGGAGGTCAGAGATGGTTTGGATGCAGTACACGGCAACCCGGTCCCAGCGCGCCGCCACCGCCTGCCTCTTCCTCACCGGCGCCGCCCTCATCGTCGCCGCAGCTCGACTCTCCTACGCCAACATCGAGCCCCAGCGCGCCAAGGCCGCAGAGCGCCGTCGCGTCCTCGAGGCCTTCATCCGCCGCAAGCTCGGATCGGATTCAAGCTCCCCGCAGGACCCACCACCCAAGCCCTAGCGCTGTCGCCGGCGCCGGTATTGTCCGCGATTCGAGAGCTTCATGGCTACTCCTAGATGAATACTGCTGCTAGCTTTTCACTCACAAGTGTACAACTGTGATGCTCGCTATTCTGCGACTTAGGAATCTTCTATTGTATTGTACCCTGTGTTAACATAACTCTCTGTCGTTGCAACTGCCACCCCATTTAACCCAAATAGCGATGCTACTATGCATTCATAACTCGCATACGTTGCATACCCTTCTCTATGGAGCACTGTATCTGATTTGTCAAAACTGTAATGCAAAGACAACGCAGCCGATTGTCCAATTGTGTGTGTGTGTCTATATATATATATGTATGATGTCCAGGAGATTG
>LAPY01000020.1:202186-212623 GCA_000970635.1 Eragrostis tef
GCAGTTCGTCGGCGCCGGGGGGCGGCGGCGCGCCCGCAGTCGCCTGCTTGCGGCGGAGGTGGCGGACGAGCAAGAGCACCGCAGCCACCTCCAGCGCGGCGAGCGCCAGGAGGCCGAGGAGGAAACCTAGGAGGAAGCCCATGGCCATGGCTGCCGCGCCGTGCCGGCGAGGTGGGGAGGAGTTTTCGTGTTTTCAAGGACCGGATTGCAAAAAGGACAAAACTGGGGCGTTTGCCGCGTCCCCCTTTTTCTCTTTTCTTTAACGTGTCGCTGGCGTGAACGCGATGACGTGTGGGTCCGGTTATCGTGTTGGATTCGGGCCCACATGGCGGTGCGTAAAGGTTGGGGGGTGGGGCCGTTCGTCCGTTGCTTGACGCACCGGTTACTTTTGGATTTGGATGGGGATGTGAAGAACAATTTCAGAACCTAAAAATGAGGTATAGCCGACTGAACAGAGTTAAAGAAAAAAATGAGGACGATTATGATGTCACAATATGTTCACTCAAAGTTACTGATCGTGTCAATGCCTCGTTTCCTCTCTACATGTAAGCAAGGAGGTAGAGATCGAGATTCAATTCATCAGAACCTGCACTTCTTTTCTTTTCTTTTTTAAGGTAAGCTACGTACAAGCCTCAACAAAAGAAAAGGGAAATAAACATGCAGCATATGGATCATCTGGCGATGGCAGCGGAGCCATGAGATGTGAAAAAGTTGAAGTCAGGATGGTGTGCTCCGACTTGCTTCAGCCAAGAGGATGCCGCCCAGTACAGGTCGGACAACCTCCTCCTGCTGCTGCTGTTTGAATTCGATGATGATCCAGTTGAAGCAGGATGCTCCCGCCAAAGCTTCCCTTCCGTCCTGTAGGTAGCCAGTCCGAACGGAGAAACAGCCACGGTCCTGCTGTCCGAATCGGATCCGCATTGCGGCAGGATCTTGTCTGCAACCAAACCACTCATTCGTTCAGTCATTTATTTATCCATTCTCGCCTCAGCATCACGTACTAGTAAATAATGACTGGTAAATACCTTGAAACACGGACGAAATAGAATGATAGGTTAGAAAACACGCACTAGTCCCCTTGAGGTTTCCATGGTAAGGAATTTGATAGATAGGATACCTGGTGACAGATAAGAAGATCGTGCAAACTCATGAAAATCAGAGAGACATGGGCCATACAAAAGCAATGGGATGCGCTTTTCCTCAACAAAAAAAAAATCAATGGGCGTACCATGCTACAGATAACCAGCTTGAAGGCGACAATTCTGCGCTCTTGAGCGATGTCAAGCATGGATAATCTTGTGCCAGCTCAGCCACCTGTCAGTCACACGGAGCTTCAAACTTCTACTACAAATTTGTTAAACGATGTGGGACAATCGTGCCGAGCTGAAACCGAACCTAAGAGGCCGGCCTCAGTGTGGAGTATATGATACCTTATCGGCTAGCGGAGGTCTCTCGTAGGGCGGATCCCATTCCCTGTACTGGAAATTCAAGTAGCCACTCTGCTGCTTCGCGTCGAAATCTTCGTGGCTTGAACAATCATCGGACGACGCAGCATCCCAGTAAGACCTCGACAGCTTGCCATCAGAGGTCGTGCTGTCATCACTCCAGGAATCGGTCTCGCTTCCCATGCTTCTGCTGCACGATCGATTATTGCATTCTTTCTTCAGTGATCGATCAGCTGGGAAATGTAAGCGAAACTTATTACAACTGATGACCAAAACTGGTCAGTTCAGTTTGCCTCCACCACTCACCTGCTCGGAACAAGTGTCTTGGCTCTGGTGGTGTATATCTGGATAGCAGATAAGTATGGAACAAAATGCTGGGTGGTGATGGTTGCTTCTCCTCCTCCAGGTTGAACAAGACGGAGAGGAACGGCGAGGCCGTAGGCGCTGCTCTCGGAATAGTGCTCCCACAGATCCTCAAGGCTGAAGTAGTCCACCGTGTCCTTCTTCTCAAGCTGCCATACATTGCTCGGAGATTCGAAGCAGTCCTGGTAGGAAAAACAGTCGATCAAACCTCCCGTTCCTTTTGTTTGTTGCAGATAACAGAGAAACTGAACTTGCACTCCAGAACAGTGCAGATGCAAAATGGAATTACACACGATAGTTGTGTTCTCACCATGGCAGCGGAGCGCCATCGCAAGCGTGGAGTGGCAGCCTCCAGGAAGGCCTCAACATTGCTCATCTCCATCCTAGCGATGTCTTTAGTTTGGTCCAAGCAGAGCAACTCAAGGACGATGAGTTAATAAATAGTACTATACTAGTGGGCGGTCTTTGATAGGAGCCTAATGGATGCGATGATGCGAGAACCTCATCCACGGCATTGAATGGGAATGCAAGCCCCGGTGTTGAGAGCCAAAAAGCACGGCACGGTGGCTTCAATTCAACACCAGCATTCAAGGGGCTGGATGCGTGTGTGTGGAAGAGAAGCTAGTAGCAGCAATAGATAAACGAAACGGGCGCCTCTCTCAGGTTTGCTGTTGGTCTCTCCCTTATCGCATATCCATGGATGAATAAATATGAGTTTCAGCAAGGGAGGGGAGGGCATCCATGGAAGGAACAAGGAAGACGACGATGACCCTTGCGCATTTTTTCGTGCGAAAAAAGTGAGTGGGACCTCAACCACAACTACTGGTTGTCGTACAGGATTTGGGAGTTGTGGTGGAGAGCCGAAATTGTGTAGCTCCACCCAAATACATACACCCCACCCAGACAAAACATCAATCACTTTTGTGGTATACTGCTGCAGATGACTCCTAGCTCTGAAACTCAACAATAATACCTACTTGGTGTTCACTACTTCACTCTTCACAGCATAACACGAATGCATTTTATACAGTGTGGAGTGAGTAGAGCTTAGCAGTTAATTAATTTTCAGCTACTGTACGATTTAGCTTCCACTGGCAATAAGAGAAAATTCTGCTGTAAATTTCATTCTTTAAATTCAGTGGAGAGTGTCTGTAGTAGTATGTACTTAGGTGTACTAGCTACTACTCCGTAGCCTACTGGGAGGGATGCACGAGGGGACGGAGTGAACGTAGCAATGGCATTCAGGAGCAGATGAGAACAAGGGAAAGCGCGCAATGGGACCTGCCTCGAGGAGAAACATAAAAAATGAGTGGAGCCGCGAGCAAAGAGACACACAGGATGAACACACACCAACATGTGTCAGAACAGACGGACGCCGCGTGTCACGACCTGCTTGGACTGCAACCATCCACGCTGGCTTCCATTCAACGTTTGCTGCTACCAACGGGTGCAGTATTTGGAGACAAGTAAATAACAATTTTCTTTTTTTGCTTAATTAACGAGTCCAATCAGAGTCGGCAGCACACAATCTAGTCTAGACCGTAAAAAAAAGTGTTGTGGTATTCAGTATTGTGTCCGCACGTGATCAACAAAGAAAGTCCCAAAGAAAGTACGTTCATGGGTATATTACTGTTGTGGTATTCAGTGTCCATATAGCATATACCTGCAGGCTGCAGTTGGATCAAAACCCGGACCTGGGACCAGCGACTCGTCAACTTTTTGAACCTGAATTCCAAGGAGAAGCAAATCAGGGGTAAAACCAGGTGCAGCTTGCCAGCACCCGGCTTGACTAAAAAGTCCAGGGTCTGAAATTTAAGCCAAACCAGGAGTATACAATTGAATGAGGGAACACGGTATGCTACTTCTCCAAGCCACATCACATGGCTGTTGCATGGTTGACCAGGTTAAATTATTAGAAGCTGTAAAATTTCCGAAGATTTAAGTTAGCCCTCCAAGATAGACCTATTCGCTTTTGGTTTTTGTGCTGATAGTTGTTGACAACATGTATAGGATCGGGTAGATATAAAAACCCAGGAACTAAGTACCTTATTCTGAATGTTGCTGCCACACATGAATCCCAGCGTGGAACACTCCAGTGTTCAAACGTTCTTAACTTCTTATCCATTTCGATCTGGATAGACAATCCTAGCTACTACAGTAGTAGCATCTACTGCTATTAGCAGTAACTGAAATATTCGGCTGGTCCCAACATTATCCGGCTAAAATTCTAAGAATCGATGGCTTAGGATCTATCTTCATGAAGCGTCACTGTTGTCTGTTGATTCACTGAACTGCAAAAGTAGTTCGATCCTTTGTAATCCTATAACAAAATAACTTACCTATTTTACTCACAATGTTGTAACAGAGTTAGAAAGGAACCAGTTACACATGATTAAGTTGGCTGGTCGACCCCCCGCTGCAGTAAGCAAAGTGAAAATGCAGTACCAGGACTGAGAAAAGGCTTAGGATCTATCTTCAATTAAGCGGCACTATTTATTCACTGATAACTGCAAAAGTAGTTCAATCGTTTGTAATCCTACAACAAAAATAACACCTATTTTACTCGCAATGTTGTAACAGAGCGAGAAAACAACCAGTTGCCCGTGAGCCAGGACTGGTTATAACAGCAAGCTAGCTAGGTTGATTCGCCAACTCAAATCTGAACTCTTCAAGCATTCAGTTACGTAAATAGCTTACGCGTTTCAGCGGAGAAGGAATCAAATAAAACAAACAGATTCGTTAGTAGTAGTAGCCTGGTGCCAACACTCTACTAGAAATAACTACCTAACAGAAAGTGCAAAATGTGAGCTAGAGTTGAGAAAACAGACTCCAACACGTATAGTAGAAGAATGACTTGAACTAAAGGACCCAGATAAGTAGATAACGGATAAAGAGTGCGTGTATAGATGTTGCAGGTCCCAATGAGCCAAAGCTTTGGCTTGGTGATCTGTGTCCGAAATTGTGGCAACTGTACTGGAGTATCTAATGCAAAAGGGATCCTGATTGGTGCGCACCCAAATTAATAAAAGAGAAATGCCGTTTGCGTTTTGATTGTCCGGCCTCGCGAGTGATTTGAGTCCAGGACAATGAGGGTGAAAATGGCGGTCAAGTTCTACGATACCTGTGTTTTGGTTGCTAGTGCTACACTTGTACCGATAGTGTGTCCTCTGTTTTGGCGACTGTTGCTAGAGCAGAAGAGACGATGTCGGCGATCTCCTTCCACCGCCCGCCGTGGCGCCGGAAGCTTTCAATGGCATGGTGAAAGATGAGAGGAGAGATCTTCTCCTTGGATCTGGATGTGAGACGCTCCTCACGCGAGCGGCGGCAGAGGCCATGGCCGATCAAGTCGTTCCTTAGACGAGAGGGGCCGAGCCGATCAACAACTCAATTCAGATCGATGGATGAGCCTTCCTTGCATGGAAGCCTCAACTCAACTCAACTCAGATTCGATTTACATTTGGCCTCTATCAATGGAAGCATTACTTGCTTGGGAAATTCAAACGAGTAAGGTTTTGCAAGTTACATTCCCAAATATCAGGCAACATCCTTTTTCATTCCTTTGCACAACAACATGGTGGTGGTCCGGCATTCTCAAACATCCAACTTGGCAGCCTGGTGCAATGCAAACCTCGGCTCACCAACATCGTCATACTACATGCCTAAGATTTATTTTCCCTACAGTAATGGTCGGGCAGACAACGGCCCCCTCCCTCTCGCCACGATTGTTGATGGGGTGACTCCTCAACAGGGATACATACTACAGTTGAAGCTCGGACGAACGCCCACTCCCGCGCTAATCGATGGTGACTCTGAAAATTGTACTAAAGCCGTCCAGTCACATCTAGAACTTGAACTCCTTGGTCTTTTTCGATTTCCCTTCCTTCTCCTGCTTCCTCTTCCTCTTGCTTGCGTTCTGCACATAAACAACCCATTCAGTTTCTTACTCTTTGCTTCCGCTCTTGTTAAAGAAAAACCATGTGACGCAGCACAAAAGAAAAAAAAAGGGCAAGGGAGTATACCTCCGCCACCATGTCGCTGAAATCTTCCTTCTGAGTCCGTAGCTTCTCCTCCTCTCGCGCTTCTTCATACCTGTTTCGTGGTTCAGGAAAGCATCAATATTTTGACTCACAGCAACCGAACTTGGGAAACACAGAACACATGTAATGTCTTACTTGGCTGCCAATACATCATCCATAACCTCCAGTTCCTCAGGTTGTATGGTGACATCCACTTTATCAGACTTCTGGTTCTTGAGAAGATCGACCTGCAAAAGAAAACCACAGCGAGAGCCCAGTAAGTCACTCAAAGCATGCATACAAAAAAGGTTACTTGTAAACACAGCTGCAAAGGACTACGGAGCTCACCCTTTTAGCAGAAGCCTTGTCTTGTGCCCCGAGCACATACCTGTAAAGGCAGCAGGTTCGTCCAATAATGGGAAACATCAGAAAATGCAAGATAAACAATTTAAAAATAATAGTGTAAATTGTGTCACTTACGTGTGGCTTGATCCGTATAGAGTCCCAGGGGCAATTCTTTCCTCTTTCTGCTCAAGAACCTTCAGATCGAAAAAAAAAGAAATACCAAAAGTTGGTCAAGAAGTTTAACAAGGGCTTGAGATTAGCCAGAAATGCCAAAATAATCGCAGCCATGTTCTCACCTGGTATAGTTGCTTCTCTGTTTGCCTTTCAGGCTCTTTCCTCTGCGCCTTCCGAAGATCGATGACATCAGGTGTTTCCACACCAGTGGGAGTGCTATTAAAAACAAAGCATCAAAACCTAGTTCCTTATCCAAGAAAACTAAATCAATCAATCAAATGAAGAGGGGCTATGCTATGGTAGCACCTTGAGATGGTGTCAACAGATTGAATGCCATCTTCCATGTCTTCATCTTCCATTAGTTCTTCCTCTTCCTCCTCCTCCTCCTCCTCTTCTTCTTCCTCCTCTTCCTCTTCCAAATCTCCCCAGTGCTTGCTACGATCAACAGGCTCGTCCTACAGTGCCATGGCAACATTCAGCTAATCCAGCAAGGGTACAGTACACAAATCCTATAAACATGGCTCAAGAAAGAGAATGTGCCGATAAACATACATCATAGTTAGGTTCATCTTGTTGCAGGACTCCAAAAACATCTCCGTATAAGGGGCGTCCATACTTTCATAGATTAGATCATAAGAGAAATATGTCAGTTCAGTGCGGGAACATATTTCAATAGTGGATAAGATCCCAGAGGCAAATAATTAGCATACCTCGTCAACAGGAGGCTTTCCCCATTCCCCGGGTCGATATCCAAAACTTGCACCAGGAGGAATTGGAGCGTTTAGACCAGGAATCTTCAGTGAAGGATACGAGGGTGGGGGGCCATATCTCTGCAAGATTATTTGATGTTAATAAGCTAACATTGAAGGGACAACCAGAGAACTAGCTGCATGCAGATTCCTATCTAATAATCACCTGCATGTTTATAAGCCATGGAGGCGGGGCACCATCAGGCATACCAAGTGCTTCTTTGAGTTCTCGAGATAGAATACCTGGCTTCATTTCCCTAAGTTTGACCTGTTATGTGCATAAATAATACATTATCTCAATGAACCATATGCGAAGACGCATCTGGACCTCATGGACAACTACCTACACCCTCCCTATTAAAATATAGAAGAAGTGACCAGAATTAAGGAAACATACCTCAAACTCTTTTCCTTCATAATAGAGGTCACCATGGCTGGTCAGTTTTGGCTTTGTTTGATACTTGAAGAAAGCATCATGCAAAACCTGGACACAACAAACATGTCAGACCTATCGATCCTGCACGCGAATCACCTAATGAGCTACGAACAAAGTCTGAACATGCGGGACAAATACAAACTACGGTCCAACCATATCAGCACCCTTAAAAGCGAACATATGAGACAAATGCATCCCCAGCACGTCAGTACAGATAAAGATGAACATAGCCTAAATGTAGAGACTACAAGCCAGAACAAGTGCTGTAGCCTCTAAAGCAGTTACATGGATATTAGGCTTGCCAGACAAAATTTAAATCAATAAAGCACTAGGGGTCAATGTAATGCACAGGTAGATGGAACAAGAGCACATAGGATGTCTAAAAGAGAAGAACATAGAAAATCAACTGCACCAGGAGTCCAAAACAAGAAGAAAAAAAAGGAAAAAAAATGTGGCCATCTATGATGAATAAAATATCTTAAATTCTAAATGGAATCAAATTTACCTGATAATCTATATCCATCTTGCCCATCTTAGGCTGCATACGTTCCCGCTGCTTCTGCTTCAATTTTTTGCTGTCCTCCTTCTCAATATATGCCTGAAACAGTATGTCATTAGCTACTAGTATTTGTGAAATATACATCAAATCTAAAGGATGCATGACTCCTACACTACTATGTGACTCTCAAGCAGTATCTAAACCATTTTGCATGCTACACCAGGCTTACAGAAAACTAGAAACAACTGGCCAGTTGCCACCGATTTTCTGAAACCCGGCCCCAGACAATGATTACCAAGATGTCAGTATACCTGTCTTATTTTCTCTATTCCAGTTGCTGCAATGAAGTCAGGGAGTTGGAAAGGTTGTTTCTCAATACCTCTCTTTCCCTATAAGAAACAACATGGTGACGTCAAATCTGTAGTGCGAAAAATAAATGCATGAATTAAAGATGTGGTGATGCTCAACACAATGTAGAAACTCAATTGTGGACACCCAAAAAAGAAACAACATTCACAATGACTTGAGAAAGGCTTATATTTGCAAATCAGACCCTAGCAAGATCAGAATATCTGGCTCATAAGTTAACTAGATTGAACACCCTAAGTTCATATTAAGAAACCACTCAAGTACTGTACCACCAAGCCCTTGCTCCAAGGTTGTTACAGCATCCCTGCAAGAATTACATGTCTGTATAAGAGGGTGATACCTTATACTGATTATAATCCCCCAACCCTCCCACTCTAATCCTTCTGGAATAATGTCAGAGAAGAAAGCAAATACTTAGTAATTAACTATAACACCTCACCGGTTACCCTAGTGAATTATGAAACAGAATAGATAGCTTAATTTTCAACCACATACTACTAGTTTACTAACTGTACTGCTTTGCAATTTACACAGTAAAATGCAGTGGAGCATGAGACCGCAAATTTATTTCTGCAATGCAACATAATCCTCATTCACGGTAAAGAAATGACAAACCTGCAAGAATTTCCGTTTCTGACACCAGTGCCTTGGGACTGGTACAGAGTTTCTGTAGGATTTCAGGTAGACAAGTAATTTAGGATCTGATGCAGTCGCATCCCAGACCTAGCAAGACGAACACGATTGTCTCAAATGAAGGAAATCCAAAAACAATCTTACAGTGAATAGACAATGGTATACAGAGTTAGATGAGATATGGGAAGCACAGAAATAGTTTAGTGAGCCCTTCACTTGCATTTCAGTGTCTTTAACTAAAATTATTAGGACTATGGTTTATGTTTGCAAAATGAAATTATCAGAGCAATCAACGGGAGTATACCTCAACCACGTCGGGCCTGGCACATAACTGTTTCAACTCCGCAATCTTCATTCTCCGCTGCAACTAGATAAACACAAACAAAACACATTTTCAGGTACTGAACAGACAATATAATCTCTGTTATCAACAAACAGGCAGAGATGAAATAACAAACTTTTTTCTGCTTATTGGATACGCCTCCATCCTTCTTTTGCTGGGTTTCAGACTCGTCATCGTCGGAGTCGGATCCATCCCCCTTCTTGGGCGCATCAGTGGCAGCCTCATCCTTCGTCTCAGCATCCTAACGTGAAATCAAATAACAGATTATTAAAGCAGAGCAAATTCCATTTGAAATCAACTGTGAGTTACTTTGGCATGAAAATCTTGTAACCATTTAATTCATGTCAATTGTGAGGGTGAAAATTGCAAGTGTTGAATACTGGAATACCTTGTCGGCAGCTGGGGAATCCGTGAAGGTGAACTTGTCGAAGATGCTCTTGAAGTCGGCGAGAAGAGCATCATCCAGGTCGGCCTTCTCCGGCACGTACTCGACCTCCACCTCCACCTGAAAGAGCACGCGGACGGTGTCAGTTTTCTCGGTCAGGCCAGGAGCACCGACAATCCAAAACCAAAATCCTACAGGCGTGACACTAACATACCTGAGGATTCGGATCAGCGTTGTCGTTGGCGGCCTCCTCGTCCCCACCCGCATCTGCAGCGTTGGAGGCCGCCTTGTTCTTCTTCTGCTTGCGGCGGCGGCGGCGTCGTTCGCTCTCTCGGGACTTCTTCTTGTCCTGGGCGGAAGAGGATCCGTTGGGGAGGTCGGAGGTAGGGTTGGGCGCGGGGTCCACCTCCGCGGCGGCCATGGCGGTGGAGGGAGGCAGGGAGGGATACGGTTGCACTCGCTTGCGGGGGGAGGGAGGACGAAGAAGCCACGAACGAACCAGGCTTTGAATGAAAGGGCCTGCCTTGGAGTTGGGCTAGAGAATGGGCTTGGCCTAACAGGCCCAACAGAAGCCTCGCGCGACGAATGAAGCCAAGCCCTAGCAGCTAGCTCTCTCCTCTGTGTCCGGCCGCCTCGTTCAGTTCCCCTGCCGGCCGCCGGGGGCCCGGGCGGCACGGAGG
>LAPY01000020.1:222311-234619 GCA_000970635.1 Eragrostis tef
CCGCCTGCGCCGGCGCCGCCGGAGTTCGCGGCGTTCGCGTCCGAACCGCCACCACTCGACATCGACGCCAACACCAGGCTCTTGCAGAAGATGGAAGTACGGCTCGGCCAGCGCCTGGACGAGCAGTACAACGTCCTCGAACGGCGCATCAACGAGGATGAGCAGAAGCTGGAGCTGCGCATGGTGTCGCTGGAGATGGCGGCTGCGGAAACCGAGCAATGGCGTCCGGTGCTCGAGAAGAAGGTCGACGACGTCAAGCTCGAGATCTCCCGCGTCAACCGCTTCCTCGAGCGTGAACACATCGAGCACCCGGGCGACATCACCGGCGTGCTCCGCACCACCGAGTCGGGTCCCTCCGCGCGTCCCTTCGCCGGAGTGCACGCCGACGGCCCTGCTGGGCACCGTGTCGACAACCACCACCGGGAGCCTGGGTTTGGGTTCAACCCATCTCACCTCCCGGTCAAGGGTACGTCTCATGAACCACACCCTACCAATTCTGATTTCAGTCATGAGCGTACACATAATAGGCAGTTTGGTTCATCAGACAGTACTAGAGGTCACGGTCGCCTTCCTAAGGTCCACTTCCCTAAATTTTCGGGTGAAAATCCTCAACTGTGGAAATCTAGATGCGAGAGTTATTTCGACATGTATGATGTGTCCGACAGTTTGTGGATCAAAGTTGCATCGATGCACTTTGAGGGCACAGCTGCTCGATGGTTGCAGTCGGCTCAAAAACACACCAAAAACGTGGAGTGGGATGAATTTTGTAGGATGGTTCATACTCGCTTTGGCCGTGATGAGCATGAGTACCTCATTAGGCAGTTGTTTCATATTAAGCAAAAAGGGTCGGTCACTGAATATGTTGACGAGTTTTCGGGGTTGGTGGACCAGTTAGCTGCCTATGATATTCATTCAGATTAATTGTATTTCACTCAGCGGTTTGTAGATGGGTTAAGATCTGAGATCAAGTCTTCTATTATGGTTCATCGTCCATCAGACTTGGATACTGCTTGTGCTCTTGCTCTTGTGCAGGAAGAAGCGGCAGAAGCTGCAAGTAGACAGGATTTCAGGCGCTCGGAACCAGTTTTCAGCAGAACGGTTCCGAAGCCTAGTTTTCCTCTACCAGTACCTCCAAAACTGGATAAGCAAGGTGGCGTCCAGAAATCTGAAGACAAAAGAGGCCTGGACAATGCTCGTGCTTCTTCTATTGAGGACAAACTTTTAGCTCTGCGTCGCTACAGAAGATCCAAGGGTCTCTGTGAGAAGTGCGCGCAGAAGTGGAAATACGGCCATCAGTGTGCTGAAACTGTGCAGCTTCATGCAATACAGGAAATGTGGGAATTATTTTCTGATGACGATTCTGTTCAATTGGACAAACCATCACCTGATGACGATGTGGCACAGGTGCTTATGCTGATGTCCCAGGAAGCTTACAGTGGTACTGAATCTAGTCACTATCTGAAGTTCGTGGGAAAAATTCAGAATGAAGAGGTGTTGATTCTAGTAGACTCAGGAAGCTCACATACATTTATCAGTGATAAAGTAGCAGCTAAACTCACTGGTATTTCTGCTTTGGCTAATCCTCTCAATGTGCAAGTGGCTAATGGCAATGTTATTCACTGTCAGAGTCAATTCTTACATATGCAGTGGTCTATTCAGCACTGTGACTTTATTTCTGACATGAGAGTTCTTTCTATGCCTGGCTTTGACATGGTAGTTGGAATGGATTGGCTAGAGACATTTAGTCCCATGAGGGTGGACTGGGCTCAGAAGTGGCTGTCTATACCTTATATGTCAGGCACTACCTTGTTGCAAGGAATTTCTGCTTGAGTACCAGAGTGTACTGCTATTCAGTTGCTACTTGTGACTGAGGTTACAGAAGAGATATCTGCTACACCTGATAAATTACTGCCTGAGATTCAGCATTTGATAGATAAGTATGTTGTAGTATTTGAGGCACCAGTAGGTTTACCACCTAGTAGACAATGTGACCATGCTATACCACTGGTAGAAGGAGCTAAACCATTTAGCATTAGACCTTATCGGTATCCTCCTCATCTCAAAGATGAAATTGAACAGCAAGTGGCTGAAATGCTCAAGCAAGGGGTTATTCAGTATAGCAAAAGTCCATTTTCTTCACCTGTGTTGTTGGTCAAGAAAAAGGACCAAACATGGAGATTTTGTGTGGACTATCGTTATCTGAATGCTTTGACCCTGAAGTGCAAATATCCAGTACCCATATTTGATGAACTGGTGGATGAATTAGCAAAAGCCAAATGATTTTCCAAATTAGACCTTAAGGCTGGGTATCATCAGATCCTTCTCAAGGCTGGAGAGGAGTTTAAAACTGCTTTCCAAACTCATGAAGGCCACTATGAGTTCAAAGTTATGGCATTTGGGTTGTCAGGTGCACCTGCAACATTCCTGTCTGCCATGAATGAAACATTGAAACCCTTACTAAGTAAATGTGTATTGGTGTTCTTTGATGATATTCTTATCTATAGTGAGTCATTAGAAGAGCATTTACAGCACATTGAGATGGTGTTGCAACTGTTACAGCAAGATCAGTGGCAAGTCAAATTATCCAAATGTGAATTTGCTAAGACTGAAATACAGTACTTAGGCCATGTTATTAGTTCACAAGGTGTATCCACTGATCCATCCAAAATTACCATCATTGAGAACTGGCCAATACCTGAGGATACCAAACAACTGAGAAGTTTCTTGGGGTTGGCTGGGTACTATAGAAAGTTTGTCAAGCATTTTGGCATCATCAGCAGAAGTCTCACTGACTTACTGAAAAAGAATTCTATCTTTGTGTGGACTGCAAATCACACTGCAGCTTTTGAGGCACTCAAAAGTGCACTAATCACAGCACCAGTTCTTGCTCTGCCTGATTTCAGTAAACCTTTTTCTATCCAAACTGATGCCTCTAATTATAGAGTAGGTGCTGTTTTGATGCAGGAAGGACACCCATTGGCATTTTTGAGTAAAGCTTTGGGTCCCAAAAATCAAGGCCTGTCTACTTATGAGAAGGAATACTTGGCAATTATCATGGCTGTTGCTCAGTGGCGGTCTTATTTACAGCTAGCTGAATTCATTATTGTTACTGATCACAAAAGCTTGGCTCAACTGAATGAACAAAGATTGCACACTATGTGGCAGCAGAAAGTTTATTCTAAGCTGGTTGGGTTGCAGTACAAAATAGTGTATAGAAAAGGCAGTGAAAATGATGCTGCGGATGCACTATCCAGGGTTTCTCATGCTGACAGTGCATTATTGGCTATATCTCAGTCTGTGCCAATATGGGTTGAGGAAGTGGTCCAATCTTACAATAATGATCAGTATACTATGGATCTTATTACCAAATTATCAGTGAATGGTAATGCTGTGAGCAATTTTACTTTCAAGGATGGCCTCTTGAGGTACAAGAATAGAGTATGGATAGGCTCTAGCAAACCTGCATTGCAACAACAGATTATTCAAGCTATGCATGACAGTGCTGTAGGAGGACACTCTGGGGTACCAGTTACTTATAGAAGATTAAAACAATATTTTGCTTGGCATGCAATAAAGACAGCTGTTCATGATTATGTGAAATCTTGCACAATATGTCAGCAGTCTAAACCTGATAGGGCTAAATACCCTGGGTTACTACAGCCTCTTCCTGTACCTACTCAAGCTTGGCTCTATGGACTTTATAGAAGGCTTACCCACTTCTGGTCCTTATAACTGCATATTGGTGATTGTAGACAAATTTTCAAGATACAGTCACTTTCTTCCTCTCAAACATCCATTTACAGCCACTACAGTTGTGTTGGTCTTTATGGATCAGGTATATAAATTACATGGCCTTCCTGAGTCCATCATTTCTGATCGAGACAAAATTTTTATCAGTGATGTGTGGCAACAGTTATTTGCTATGGCTCGAGTGGAGTTAAAGATGAGTTCAGCTTACCATCCTCAAACGGATGGACAGACGGAAAGGGTTAATCAATGCCTGGAAAACTATCTTAGATGCTTTGTGAATGCTTTCCCTAAAAAGTGGAAGTCATGGTTAGCACTAGCTGAGTTTTGGTATAATACAAGCTGGCATTCAGCTTTGGGATCATCACCATTCGAGGTACTTTATGGCTATGCTCCTAAACATTTTGGTATCTCCGATGCTGCAGCCTGTTCTGTCACAAGTCTGCAAGATTGGCTGGCAGAAAGAGAAGTCATGACCAAGCTTATTCAACAGCATCTTCTTCGAGCTCAACAGCGTATGAAGAAACAAGCAGATAAGAAAAGGACTGAGCGGGAGTTTGATGTTGGCGATTGGGTCTATCTGAAATTGCAACCATACGTGCAATCGTCAGTTGCAACTCGTGCTAATCAGAAGCTGTCATTTAAGTTTTTCGGCCCCTACAAGATAGCGCAAAAAATTGGTTCAGTGGCATACAAATTGCAATTGCCAGCATCCAGTCATGTTCATCCTGTGTTTCATGTGTCTCAATTGAAACAAGCTATTAGCCGCAGCGAGGAGGTGCATGCTGAATTGCCTGAATCGGAGATGACTATGCACATCCCTGAACGAGTATTGCAGAAACGGATGATTTCCAAAGAAGGATCATTGGTCGCTCAAGTGAAAATTAAATGGTCAGGCATGGACACTTCTTTGGCCACTTGGGAAGATGCTAAAGCTTTGAAGACTAAGTTTCCTGCTGCACCCGCTTGGGGACAAGCGGCTACTGAAGAGAAAGGGGATGTTAGCACTACGTCTCCTGTGGCTGAACCGGCAAGACGGAAGAAAGAAGGCGGGAACGTTGAAACAAGTCGGCGCGTGAGACGCGCCAACGTGAGGCTGAATGGGCCGGAATGGGTGTGATAGGCGTTGAGTCCTGGGCTTGGCCCATGTAACAAGCAGCTACTTAAGCTTGCTACACCATGTCATGTGGTATTTCCAATGGCAATTATACTATGTTCTTCATTCGTAAGAGACCAGCTCCGACGATTTCAGCCCCTTGTGTTATTTCTGGAGGGATGACGACTATATGTTCTTATACCAGCTCCTCTATGGACGTATGATCCATGTTAATATCTTGTCTTACGAGACCGCCTCCTTTGTTCCCGATGAATGCAAACATTTAGAATGATCACCGGGGGAAGATTTAGTGCGATTTCTCCAAATTGTCGTATCTGATAACTTCACGTTCCTATTAGCACTCTGCAAACGTTGAATTACCATGACGATCAGCAAACACATTTTTTCCTTGTGCAAATTTCTGTTCGGATTCGAACATATATAACAGAGGCTCTCTTTCTTGTTAATCACCCAAAAAAAGAAAGAAAGGCTCTGTTTCATGTTCGGCGCCAAGCAACAAGCAAAGCAAGTCGGAGGGAGCTTCTCGCGTGACTCCGATCCGCATGCATGTGTTTCCTTTCCAACTCGGATTCCCTCCCAGCCTGCAGCACTATAAAGCCAAGCCAAAGGATCCCTAGCTCCCTCATTGCCACACACACACATCGAATCTTCCGGAGGTTCGATCTAGAGATTGCCGATCGAGGAAGAGATGAAGAAGGAGGTGTCTTCGTCGGTGTCTGCTCAGTTAGTCAGTTGGAGCGCGTGGAAAGGCGCTGCGACAAGTACGCCAACCTCTTGAAGAAGAAGCGATCCAAGGACGAGGATCTGTTCGCCGGCATCACCAAGGTCACCCAGCCGGACCAGCAGCAGATGGTGAGGTTGAAGACGACGACGGAGAAGAAGAAGGCGAAGATTGTGAGGTTGAGCGACAGGGCGAGCGCCATCGTGATGGGTCGCAATATTGCTCCCCACCCACATATCCCCGGCTGGAGGCTCGCCATGATGCCGGAGGCTACCCAAGCGCTGTACAAGAGATCTGTTGCAGCTGCTGAGAATCTTGAAAGAATCTACGCCAACCGGCGCGAGCAGGTCCGCCTCAAAGGCTACATTGAGGTGGAGGTCCCCGTCGACGACGACGACGACACGGAGGAGTAATTAATCATCCTGACCTCCACCTGAGTTTTTTAGGGTTTTTTTTTTTGTTTTGAGATGTGAGTTTTTTAGTTTTGAGAGAGTTCCTGTGGTGGTGGATGAGATCCACAACCTATTATTTCTGTCTGATGTACCGTGTTCTTAAACGAGCTAGTATTTTGTCTAGAGTGAGTAGGCCTGTTTTGGGGTGATTCGAGAGCAGCTGGGAGGGAGATGATACCCTGTTTTCTACTGCTGCGGATCATTGATATGGTGCCCTGTATTCTAGTACAGCTTTGTCAAATTGGTCAGAAACAATTGTTTTGCCCATGAGAATGCGGCTATGGAATCTGAAACAGAAGCAATGAACTGCGTTATCTTCAGCATCGTAACAGAAGCAATGAACTGGCACGACCTTTTTTGACATCCATGCGTGTTTATAGTTTTGTTGTTCTACGCCCCTTCTGAAGCTACCGTGTCAATTAACGACCATACAGTCAGGGATTATTGTAGGGAAGTACGAAAATATGATTCTTACAAGCAGATACAGCAACGATACAACATATCAGGCAGCTTCGATTTCCCTTTGAAATGTACAGGCGTGTCGTACGAACGAGTGCAGGTTAGGACCAAAACGTGTTACATCAATTGTATTTTTCTTTCTCCGCCATAAGGGCAGCTCTTACATATACAGTCAAAAAAGGTAGATACAGCTTTTACACCTTTGCATTGGCTTGTCTACTCTGCACATGAACCTAACTAGCTCTCTCTATCCTAGAGTCTACCTACTACTTGAATATTATTCTGTAGTGGTTGGGGGAAAAAGAATCATTTCAGTGTAAACGAATGGCAAAATGGAGCTCAGCCCTCAGTGTTTTCGTAAATATCTGACCGTAACACAGCCGCCGGCTTCGGGCACGAGATTACCCAATGTGGAAGCCGACAGACCTGTAGGAGTTTGATAACTTTGGTAGCTTGAGAACTGCAAGCACACCAGCACCCAGAGAGAAAACCGAAGCCAGGGCAAACGCGGGGACGTTTCCTCCCCCAAAGAGAGCATCCCATGGACCTGCTCCCAGTGACACTATTATCTGCAAATAGGATGGAAGAATCATCGTCAGGACACGTCCAGTAACGGTGCATGTTGAAAAATAACATTTGGAACACAATAACTAACCTGGGGAACAACAATAGCAAGATTTAGGACTCCTGTAGCCAAACCTGGAGATGGGGCACAAAAATTATCATTCACTGAGAATCACACGGGCATGAATATTAGCCAAATACACTGCAACACAAACCTTGTCCACCTCCTGTTCCGGCAGTCAATTCAGCAGTTACAGAAAATGGAACACTATAAGTGATCTGAAACACGTAAGAGCAACGTGTAAGTCTGCTTCCAACACAAAAATGCAGAATGAAGCACTAGTCTGGTTCTGGTACTCACGGAGAGTGGCAACCCAAGAAGAGAGAAAACAATCAATGCTGCGTTCTTGACTGACTTATTTGCTCCAATGATGTGATGAAGTTTACTTGAGTACAGATCAGAAGAGATCCAACTTAGTATAGTTGTAGCCATCATGCACACAAATACTGTGAAATTGCTGAGTGCCCAAACCATTCTTGCACCAATCAACCGACATAGTGGATCAACAAGAAACGAGCCAACGCCAAGGACAACCTATAAAAATGAACCAAACATTTCAGCCACAAAATCAACATGAACTTCAACATCCCCAATATACAGAAGACAGAAATGTTAGGCAATTGCCTCTAAACATAGTCCTACACAAATTATAGTAAACAGGTCGATAATGAGTTCTTACTGAATTCAATAGCAAACCAAATGCACCTTCTCGGACACCATTGTCGTAAGCTTTCTTTTCACTCAAGTCTCCATTTGGATCCCCATGGTAAACTTCACGCCCCATCCAGTCAGTATCAAAAAGGAAAAAGGGAAACCATGACAACTGTGAATCAAACAAACAAAGGTAACTCCATCAGTCTCCAAGCAAAAAGGAAAAGACGACATCTACCAGAGGTTGGTATACATATATGTAGTTTGATGTCATACCCATGTTAGAGCCATAACGATTAGCACAGAGTGCATCCCAGGAGGTAGATGTCTCATACTAGTCAAGATGTTAACCAGAACTGCTCCTGGCCCATCATTGAAAACTTCACCATTATCGCTGTTCGAATTGGAGTTCACATTTCTAGAATCGTCAGCACAGGAGTTAGCAGAAATATTGTTTCCATCTGTATGGCCATTAGGGAGTCTTCCCTCACTTGGTACATGTGATGCACAGTTATCATCTCTAGAACCATTCAGCAGAGGGGCCGAATCAGAAATTCCTTGTGCATCTTTTTGTTCTAACGGGATCTCTTCAGCAAAGTACAGTGTGACAGACATACAAAATAGAAGGAATACCTGCACATGGAACTTACTCAGCTTTTGCAAATAAAATTCAGCAGTCCTAGAAATAGATCAGACGTAACTTCTAAGCAGGATTTTTTTGGTTCTGTTCTGAGAACTTACAACTGCAACTGTCCAGTAACGGGGCATGTTGAAAAAACAACACTTAGAACAAAATGACTAACCTGGGGAACAACAATAGCAAGATTTAGGACTCCTGTAGCCAAACCTGGAGATGGGGCACAAAAATTATCATTCACTGAGAATCACACGGGCATGAATATTAGCCAAATACACTGCAACACAAACCTTGTCCACCTCCTGTTCCGGCAGTCAATTCAGCAGTTACAGAAAATGGAACACTATAAGTGATCTGAAACACGTAAGAGCAACGTGTAAGTCTGCTTCCAACACAAAAATGCAGAATGAAGCACTAGTCTGGTTCTGGTACTCACGGAGAGTGGCAACCCAAGAAGAGAGAAAACAATCAATGCTGCGTTCTTGACTGACTTATTTGCTCCAATGATGTGATGAAGTTTACTTGAGTACAGATCAGAAGAGATCCAACTTAGTATAGTTGTAGCCATCATGCACACAAATACTGTGAAATTGCTGAGTGCCCAAACCATTCTTGCACCAATCAACCGACATAGTGGATCAACAAGAAACGAGCCAACGCCAAGGACAACCTATAAAAATGAACCAAACATTTCAGCCACAAAATCAACATGAACTTCAACATCCCCAATATACAGAAGACAGAAATGTTAGGCAATTGCCTCTAAACATAGTCCTACACAAATTATAGTAAACAGGTCGATAATGAGTTCTTACTGAATTCAATAGCAAACCAAATGCACCTTCTCGGACACCATTGTCGTAAGCTTTCTTTTCACTCAAGTCTCCATTTGGATCCCCATGGTAAACTTCACGCCCCATCCAGTCAGTATCAAAAAGGAAAAAGGGAAACCATGACAACTGTGAATCAAACAAACAAAGGTAACTCCATCAGTCTCCAAGCAAAAAGGAAAAGACGACATCTACCAGAGGTTGGTATACATATATGTAGTTTGATGTCATACCCATGTTAGAGCCATAACGATTAGCACAGAGTGCATCCCAGGAGGTAGATGTCTCATACTAGTCAAGATGTTAACCAGAACTGCTCCTGGCCCATCATTGAAAACTTCACCATTATCGCTGTTCGAATTGGAGTTCACATTTCTAGAATCGTCAGCACAGGAGTTAGCAGAAATATTGTTTCCATCTGTATGGCCATTAGGGAGTCTTCCCTCACTTGGTACATGTGATGCACAGTTATCATCTCTAGAACCATTCAGCAGAGGGGCCGAATCAGAAATTCCTTGTGCATCTTTTTGTTCTAACGGGATCTCTTCAGCAAAGTACAGTGTGACAGACATACAAAATAGAAGGAATACCTGCACATGGAACTTACTCAGCTTTTGCAAATAAAATTCAGCAGTCCTAGAAATAGATCAGACGTAACTTCTAAGCAGGATTTTTTTGGTTCTGTTCTGAGAACTTACAACTGCAACTAAGAAAGCTGCTTTCAAATTACCACAAGCTTCACAGCAGGCTCTTGTCATTAAAAATGGAAACCACCTGCAAAGCAAGAAAATATTAAACAAACTGAGCTTTTATAACAAAAAAAAACGAAGAAAGTGTTGACCTGGACGAGTTTGCTATTTCCTATTTGCTATCACTATTGGTGCTATTACCATTGCCTTCTTATATCCTATTTGTTGGTGGTTCTTGTTGGAATTCCTCTCTACCCTAATCCGTCTTGCTTCGGACAAAAAGGCTTTGCTATTGTTGTTGTTGTTGTTGTTGTTGTTGGCTTTTACTGGAGAGAACTCAGGAGAATAAAACTTAAAAAGCCCTAAACACGTGCAATGCCAGAAGGATGGCAGCAGCTATAAACAGGAAGTGAATCACGTATATAACTATGCTGTTTTGTAAACGCAACACTATAGTGTTCACAGAGTCAGCATCAGAGTTACAAAAAGGGTTTGAAAAGCTACTTGAAATGTAGATTCTGGATATACAAAACTGCACAATTAACCATTTACAGCAGCTAGGTCGAGTTAGATTGATTCAGCAGTTGTATGAAGATTCTATCAAAGCCAGCACTGATTGCAAGTCATAACTCATAACCTCCAAGTTAATCAAAAAACGCCCGGGAAAAAAAAACATACTTGTGCCAATTGCCACTTGCACCAGACGAAAAGCCAACAATGTTTCCAACAGCCATCCATGAGCAGAATATCGCGTTTGCAGAATTACACTGATCAGGACCTGCATCATCGAAGGTGATAATCACTTACTGATATTTTTGAGTGTGAATCTAGTGTAGCGGACGTTCTAATTAAAAACGCATTAATCACCTGAAAGATCGGCTAGAAGGGCACGGGCTGGGCCCTGTATGCATCAGACAGTAACAAAATGTTAGGACGATTTCCGTCAAAAAGCTCAGAACCAACTCTGATGAAAGATTTGGTGCAGGCATGGAAGATACATGGAAAATCTTGAATAGACTTACTTGCACTGTATTGTTTGCAAGGTCCAACATCCAGAATCCAAGAATGAATACAATGGCAGCTCGATATCTTGTACCCTTATACGTACTGAAATAAGCAGCCATTAGCATTTTGTTGATAGCACACTTCAAGGTAATAAAAACATTAGCAAACGAGGAAGGATCAGTAGTTACCTGCAATGCTCGGAGGTATCTCCAATGATGTAACCTAGGTCTGCAGAAAATCCGATTAAAGTTACCTACGTGTGAAGCCTATCTATTAGAGCGTGAAGGGAATGGGGAAAACATGAGGACCTATGAAACTTCGTCTAACTCACAGCAGCACATATCATTAAGCATCCAGCCAGAATGAATGGTCTTCTCCTCCCATATTTTGAACGGCATTTGTCACTCCAGACACCAACACAAGGTTGAACCTGGAAAAACACCATCATTTGAATATTTGATTTGAAATGAAGCTTTGTATGTTGGTTTTCTGGAGAAAGTAAGTATTAGTATTGTCCCTGTGTTGACTTACCACAAAACCAGTAATAGGGCCACAAAGCCAAATAAATGACGCCATGGCATGGTCTATTCCTAGTGTCTGCACAAAAAGTCCGAAACAGACAACAGGTGAATTAATGTACATAGCAAAAATGCAATTTCGGACAGCAAAAACTAAATGACCAGGTGGTTCTTAAAGCTTCAGCAGTTTTTTTTTCTTCTTTTTCCAGCATTTATATGCGGCATCAATTGAAAATTCAGCAAACTAGGAATGGTATATCTCTGGATGGATGCTAAAACTGGCTGGCAATTATTTGCAGATTCTAGAGATGTGCTGGTTTTGCCTCGCCAAATAGTCCTCCCATGCTTGAATGAAAGGTGGAGATGCTAGCAGCAGCCCCAATTTATGCAAACAACTGCATTTGTTTATTTAAGATATATATTTGAATGAACAAGTTGTGCTAGAGAGTTGCATTGCAGTAATCGGTTGCAAGAGAAGTGCGTCAGCCAAAACGGAAAGGGGGGACAAGCCATCCAGCGTTGGTCCTGTTCTAAATGCGTTAACCGAACTCCCAGCGGGGAGACGCCAGACTCCAGAGAGGAGCGGGATCTCGCGCAAGGAGAGGCAGGCGGTTTGTTTATATACCTGGATGTAGGGCGTGAGGAGGGAGAGCTGCAGCGCCCAGCCGAACTGGACGCCCGCGGCCACCATGCAAGCTAGCACGAGCCTGGTCTTGCTTATGCCGCGGCCGCTCCTCGCCACCTGGTCGTTCGGGGGCTGGTCCTTGGGCGGCCCTTCCCCGGGAGCGCCGCTGCGGGGGCTGCCGTTGAGGTTGACGAGCTCCATTTCGGCGTCCCGGAGGTGGCGGTAGGGCAGG
>LAPY01000020.1:253031-264215 GCA_000970635.1 Eragrostis tef
TGCTATACGAAGTTATTATGGTGCTGGTGGTCGTGGTCGGAGCATGGGCGGCGGCCGTAGAGGTGCAGGAGACGGTCCTCAGAGCCGACGGCGGCCTTGCAGACGGGGCACCTGCGGGCGGCTGCAGCAGGATGGCCGGAGCGCATCCACCGGCGCATGCAGGGGCCGCAGTAGAGGTGCCCGCACGGCGTCACCACCGGCTCCACCGCGGCCTCCTGCAGGCATATGCTGCACTCGAAGCACGCCGCCTCGCCATCCTTCCTCCTCCATTCTCTCTCTTCTTCTCCAGCTCCTGCAAGCGGGAGCGGCACCTCCATCGGAATCTTTCTTTGGTGATCTCAGGAGGAAGGACAAGCAAGCACAGTTACTGAAACGCTCGATCAGATTCAGACTAGCTAGTGCTTGGGGCTGGAGAGACGCCAAGATGGGACGCATATATATGCGCTGCCATGCTCCATCACTAGCAAGGAGAACAGAAAGAAGCAAAGCGACGTGGCGCAAGTCTCGCGACAGATTAACAAATGGACCACATGTTGGAAAAGCTACAGAAAGTCTACCTCTGACAATACATTAGACTCGATTACTTCGAGTTGAAATTTCAGGTGGTGCCGCTGTCTGAAAACGATGTATGCTGGGTTTGAATGTGACTTCACTTCAATCCATCAATACGCAGTGCAATGGAACACACAAGATGTTTTTTTTTCTTGTGAAAACAAAAGCAACGAAAGTATATGTTTTTTCTTTAGATAACATGCCTTATTTTTTTTTGAGGGCTTTAGATAACAACCTAACGAAAGAATAAGTAGGAGCAAATAGCGCATGTTATATTTGCGGTTGCTCTGCTGCCACTAAACAGATATGAGACATTGGGAAATTGTGTATTCTTGCTCAATCTTCAGCTGGATGATCTACCCAGCTACAGGCGGGCTCAAACAGACATATGGTTGGATCGATCAGCCAGTGTCTTAATAAACAAATAAACAAAAATGGGGAGCACATGAATTATGATGTATTGATCGACGTGACAGATCAAGTGATGCTGCAGTACATACTGTCTTTTTTTTAGGACAGTACCGCCTTTTATTGAATTGATGAACGTAAAGTGGTACATACTCCATCAGAAGTATTTAAAAACCATACATGTCTACCTAGAGACTCATAAACCGACCCCTTGGCAACTCGATGAGCATCAGCATTAGATTCTCTCTTCTCATGCACGACCTCTGCTATGGTAAAGCTTTATCGTGTCATATTGATCTCTCGAGTGATATGACCATAACCTCCCATGCCAGAGCCGTCCAAGCTCCTCACCACATTAACACAATCCGTGGCAAGTCTAAACTTTCTCACCGCTAGATCACTTGCAAGAGCAAGCCCTTCTCGGCAGGCCATTGCCTTGGCCGTCTCTGGATCTGAGAGCTCCTCCGTGACAATCAGTGACGCTCCCATGAAGGTTCCCTTGTCATCACGTGCCACTGCAGCCATTGTTGCTAAACTTAAGTTTTGTGACGGGGCCGCGTCTACATTGATCTTGGTGTAACCCGACGGGAGAGGGATCCATCGGGGAGCTTGTGTTTGTACCGCCTACTTCTCCTTCTGCTTCGGCTTGGCCAGCTCCAGGTTTGAGATGAACCTGTTAACAAAGCAGTGCATTGACAGAGGACTCTGAAATATACTCTCGTGGATGACTTTCCTCTTTGCATACCAAATAGCCCACAACTTGACAACAACTCTGGTTAAATCATTATGATCGCAGGCCTTCATTGCTTCATGCAGCCAGCCCTTTGCATCGCTATAATTATTATTGCTAATGAACTCAACCAGATCTTTCCGTTCCAAGGCCCAAACACACTTGGCAAACACACTTGATGGCTCTATTTATAGAGTTTCATGAAGATCGACTCCCTCTATATAGCCTCAATTTTGGGGTTATTACGTTATTGCCCAAAGTTAAAGAGGCAAAACAGATCCAACAATACCGGCCAATATGCCTCCTCAATGTCAGCTTTAAAATTTTCACAAAAGTTGGCACAAACAGAATAAATAAAGTGGCAAGCAAGGTAGTGAGACCATCTCAGACTGCATTCATGCCTGGAAGGAACATCATGGAAGGTGTGGTAATATTACATGAAACCATCCATGAACTTCATACAAAGAAACTTGATGGGGTAGTTTTCAAAATTGACTTTGAAAAAGCCTATGATAAAGTCAAGTGGTCCTTCCTGCAACAAACTTTGAGAATGAAAGGTTTTTCTCCCAAATGGTGTAGATGGGTTGAGAATTTTGTTACTGGAGGTAGTGTTGGAATCAAAGTAAATGATGACATTGGACATTACTTTCAGACAAAGAAAGGCCTTCGTCAGGGAGACCCAATGTCACCTATTTTGTTCAATATCGTAGCAGATATGCTACCCCTTCTAATTAAAAGGGCCAAAGATGATGGACAAATCAATGGGGTTATCTCACATTTGGTTGATGATGGGTTATCAATTTTGCAATATGCAGATGACACTATCATCTTCTTAGATCATGACTTGGAACAGGCCAAAAACATGAAACTATTGTTGAGTGTTTTTGAGCAACTTTCAGGTCTCAAGATCAACTTTCATAAGAGCGAAATTTTTTGCTATGGAGCAGCAAAAGAGTTTGAGGACCAATATACCGAACTCTTCGGATGCAATGCTGGTGCATACCCATTCAGATATTTGGGAATACCAATGCATCACAAGAAACTCCGAAATAGTGATTGGAGGGTCATAGAAGAAAGATTCGAGAAGAAATTATCTTGTTGGAAAGCTAAACACCTATCTTACGGTGAAAGATTGGTCCTTCTAAACTCGGTTCTCAGCAGCCTACCCATGTTTATGATGTCCTTCTTTGAAATCCCCAAAGGAGTGCTCAAAAAATTAGACTATTATCGGTCTAGATTCTATTGGCAAGGAGGTACTGAGGAGAAAAAATACCGACTCGCTAAGTGGGATATTCTTTGTCGTCCAAAGGATCAAGGAGGTCTAGGAATTACAGACCTTGAGATCAAAAATAAAAGTTTGTTAAGCAAATGGATATTTAAATTGCTTAATGAAGACGGGACTTGGCAAACTTTGCTTAGAAATAAGTATCTGAGCTCAAAGACCCTCTCACAAGTAGAGACCAAAAGAAACGATTCACATTTCTGGAAAGGTCTCATGAAAATCAAATATCAAGTGCTAGAATGTGGCTCCTTCAAGGTTAATGATGGAACACAGACTAGATTCTGGGAGGACACATGGGCTGCTTCGCAACCTCTCAAAAACATCTATCCTAGCCTCTATAACATTGCAAATTACCCGCATGCTACGGTGAACAATGTTATGAGTACCACACCTCTACATATATCTTTTAGACGAGCCTTAGTGGGAGATAATCTCACTCATTGGCATAATCTGGTAGCAAGAATTGTTCATTTTAACTTGTCTAATGAGAGAGATACATTTAGTTGGAGTTTGAGTCAGAGTGGACAATTCACTGTCCGATCATTGTATTTATACATGATGAATCTTAGCACTCCTTTCTCTCACAAATTGATTTGGAAATTGAAAATTCCTCTAAAGATCAAGATTTTCCTTTGGTACCTTCAAAAAGGTGTAATACTAACAAAGGATAACCTTGCAAAACGCAATTGGAGTGGTAGTCAAAAGTGTTGTTTCTGCAATTGTAATGAAACAATCAAACATCTCTTCTTTGATTGTCACAATGCGAAATCTGTTTGGAGGATAGTGAATATTGCTACTGGATTACCTCTCACTGGTCGTAAATCCAGTTGATTAGGAGGGGCTACGGTTTGTGGTTCCTAAGTTGTTTGAGTCGGTGGCTTCCCCTCCGAATCAGGACAATTGTGATATGTTACCAACTGTTATCTAGAACAATTCCTTAGCCCTGTAAAACTGCACATAAGCGGGAGTAGTATATTTAGCTTGTGTAATGAATCCTGTATCAAATATCGGGAAGCGGTTCGAGGGCTCCGATTTTAGTGGTGGTGTAGCATGATTCAGTTACAATCAAATCACAACCTTATCAGTTTCCTGATCCTCGCTACAATCTGGCTGTTTTGAGGGCTCCAGACCCATCAATTTGCATTTTCGTTTCTCATGTTTGTCCTCTGTTCATCATTTTGTTCTGCCACATTTTCTCCCTCTCCGTACCTATAGGTCTACCATGAGAGCCATCTAAAAGGCATTGCATTCAGAAGATTGTATATTTGATTCAGAATTATGCAGAAGCTCTTAGATGTATTTTGCCCCTTTGCGATACAGGTCTGCAGTAAGCTCTGTGAAAAACTTGGAAAGCATGGACTCGTGAAACCTAAGCAGGCTGTGCGAAGTCTTGTTACACCGTTGCGTATGAATGAGGGAATGGACAGTGATGTCGCTCCGAAGAAGCAACCTGATGTTTTTGAGGGACCCTTGCTATCTTCAAGAGATAAAGCCAAGATTGAGCGGAGAAAGAGGAAAGAGGAGAGGCAAAGAGAGGTAATCTGATCACCATTTTTTCTGATGAGACCGTCCTCATATTTTATTCTGGGGATTATGTATACTATTCTTCTTGGTGGTGCAGGCTCAGTACCAAATGCATGTTGCTGAAATGGAGTCGCTTCGGGCTGGAATGCCTCCAGTGTACGTAAATCACACTAATGATGGTGGGCCTGCTGTTAGGGATATACATATGGAGAACTTCAACGTCACTGTTGGCGGTCGCGATCTTATTCAAGAGGCCACTATAACACTTGCTTTTGGAAGGCACTATGGTGAGCTACAACTTAGGATCCTTCTTCGACTATGTGGTGCTTTGGTAGTTCTCAAGAAATAGCTCAACAGTGACTAACTCGGACAGATCTGTGAACATGATTTTGTTCATTAATATCATTATTATTAGTTTGCTCAATTTCATATTTACCTGTTTTAGGTCTTGTTGGAAGAAATGGTACCGGGAAGACGTCTTTTCTCAGAGCTATGGCGATGCACGCAATTGATGGAATTCCCAAGAACTGTCAGATATTGCATGTCGAGCAAGAGGTTGTGGGTGATGATACTACAGCTTTGCAATGCGTTCTGAATGCTGATGTCGAGCGGGTCCAACTTTTGCAAGAAGAGGCCCGTCTTGTTCAACAACAGGTTAACACATCAATAAATTTTCTTTCGTGATATTTGTTGTCCTTTGAGCTGTTCCTCTCTGTCAGGTGTTGTCTATGTGCTAATTGTAGTCACCGTGCGCAGAAAGATCTAGAGATTGAGGCTGAGTTTGGGGAGGAATCAAGCAAAGCAAAGGGTGATCTTGACAAAGATGCTATCAGCAAGAGGCTTGAGGAGATATATAAACGCCTTGAGTTGATTGATGCGGATGCAGCAGAGGCTCGCGCGGCATCAATTTTGGCGGTCAGTTTTCCTTCTTTTTTTTTAAAAAAGATTTGAACGATATATTGTTGTTGATTTGCTTTTCCTCTCGCTTTTTAAATTCAGCACTTACCTTGATTACACATCTTTTGTTCTTCCAAACAGCAATACCTGTCTAAAATAAATAATTCCCAATAGGGGTGCAATCACGTTTCATGATGTTTTGTACCTGAAATTGATCAATTTATATCATGATTGTTCTGATAGGATTTGTGCATAATGATCTAATAAACAACCTAAGATTTATTAAACATGCTGGTTACATACTTACACTGTACTCTTTTTGAATGGGGGAACGCTTTGCAGGGTCTTAGTTTCACTCCAGAAATGCAACGCAAACGTACGAAAGAGTTTTCTGGTGGATGGCGCATGAGAATAGCTCTAGCTCGTGCTCTATTCATTGAGCCTGATTTACTTCTACTTGATGAGCCAACAGTAAGTTCAGCATATATGTTTATGTTTCTTCTCTTGCTAGCACATGCTAACAACTTACCCATTTTCAGAATCATCTTGATCTTCATGCTGTGTTATGGCTTGAGACATATCTTCTGAAGTGGCCGAAGACATTTATTGTTGTATCACACGCTAGGGAGTTTTTGAACACGGTATGAACACCTAATTTCGTCACATTATTTTTATCCAACATATGCACTAGCATATGTTTCGCTTGCTCTTTCGTTTGGAAGCTCAATCTCCTTGCCTCTTCTTTTGCTTCTACTCTTGTGCTTTGTCTTGTTAATCGCTTAACAACTAATGTCCCAATTTCTTTAGGTTGTCACCGACATTCTTCATCTACATGGTAGAAAGCTTCATGCTTACAAAGGTGACTACGACACATTCGAGAGGACTAGGGAGGAACACCTTAAGAATCAGCAGAAAGCCTTTGAAACTAACGAGAAGGCCAGATCCCACATGCAGGTTAGTGCGTACTTATAGCAATATCATTGGTCCTTTGACTGCTTTGATGCCCCTTCTAAGAAAACTGAGATGTTTTTGTAACAAACAGTGAATTGAAAGTTGATCTGCACAAAAACATTAAGTTATCAAATGCACTTTCAGGGTTTATGTTATTATGTACTTCCTTTACAAGGGTAGACAAGCATATCCCTCATTAGGGCTTCTCATGAGCACAGAAGTTTATCTGGCATCGGTTATACTGCGCCCATCTTTTTTTTTTCTTTTTTGGAAAGTATACTGTGCCCATCTTCCATGTATGGGGAATTCTTATTGAATGTAAACCACTGCATTTTTCTTTAGCTATAACCTTATACCAGGCCAAATGGTTTTACTTTCTAGGCAGCCTGATTACAATGTGTAGTTGAGACCAAACACCCAAGACATATCTTGTTCTGATATTAGCTCAATGATGAAAGTTAAAATTGAACTGTCTGGTAAATATTGAACATACTAAAGTGCTGCTAGATATTTCACGAGAATCAAGTCTTTCTTTTTCTCTTGTAGGACTTTATTGACAAGTTCCGCTACAATGCAAAGAGAGCATCACTTGTTCAATCAAGAATCAAGGTAGATTTTCTCAGTCCTGTCTCTATCTATTTATATATTTACAGTTCAAATGGTACATTTAACTTAACTACTAGCATGTGGATGAATTTGAACGAACATTCTTCTTGAATGATGCTCACTGATACATTTGATGTCCGACTTGACATTTCTATCTTTGCTAAGGCGTTAGAGCGAATGGAACATGTTGACGCAGTCGTCAGTGATCCAGAGTATGTCAGCACCCTAAATCTTTTATATCTTTTTATTCTGTTCAAATCAGCTTACAGTGGTTTGGATAATCCCTTGCAGCTATAAATTTGAATTCCCAACCCCAGATGATCGCCCTGGACCACCAATCATTAGCTTCAGGTTCCATTCTTGATATCTTTTAATTCAGGCTTTGAAAGCTTGATCTCCTTGTCTGATATGCACATAATGACTTTTGTCCCTTGCCTTTTTTTTTTCCTTTTCTAATTCCTTTTACCTTTCTTGTTAAGAATTCCTGGTTATTTTTTATAGATTCCTTTTGAAGGTATCTATGAGCTAAGGTTTGCCACTTGTTGAATAACTCTTTCCATCTTTGTAGTGATGCCTCGTTTGGTTACCCTGGAGGGCCTCTCTTGTTTAAAAATTTGAATTTTGGTATTGACCTCGACAGCCGCATAGCAAGTATGATTCTCCCTTCTACTTATCTTATTATGCCTGGAGCAGCGGCGGCTCTTCCATTTTCGCAGCACTCATTGATGTATTGTTTTAGTGGTTGGTGCTAATGGCATTGGCAAGTCGACTATACTGAAATTGATATCCGGAGATCTGCAGCCTACTTCAGGAACAGTGTTCCGCTCTCCCAAGGTGCTTCATTCTTCTGTAGCTACAATCATGATTCTCTATCGCTATGTACTTTATTATGTTTTTGTTTAGCTTTTTCTTCAGTGATGGTCAATGATGTGCCAACTGCCGTACCAGTATCAATGCAGCTATTGACTCAGAAAAAAAACTAAAATCAGATGGATTTTTTTCAGCGCTTGTATAATACTGCCAGCACAAATGACAATCAATTTACCATAATTTTTTCCCCATTTTTTCCATGTTCTCTGCATTGTCCTCTCTTTTGGTTATTGATTTTTTTTTTCTGATGCTTTTTACAGGTCCGCATGGCTGTATTCAATCAACATCATGTTGATGGGCTTGACTTAACAGTCAATCCCCTTTTGTACATGATGAGGTGTTATCCAGTAAGTTCAAGATTTTTATTTATTATGTTGGTAGATTGTGAGGTTCACCTTTTATAGCATTATGAAGAAAATGTATATGGTGCTCTTTGCAGGGTGTACCTGAACAAAAACTGAGGGCACATCTCGGTTCCTTTGGTGTTTCAGGGAGCCTTGCCCTTCAACCTATGTACACTTTATCAGGTATAGATATCGTATCTAATTAAGCCTTATCAGTTTCAACTGATATTATCTGTCCCAAGGGTGCAATTTTGAAATTCTTGATCCTAATATTTCAGGTGGTCAGAAAAGTAGGGTTGCATTCGCTAAGATCACCTTCAAGAAGCCACACATTATTCTTCTTGATGAGCCTTCTAACCATCTTGTAAGTGAATCACTCCTTGTCTCTGTCAAGGATGAGGAACCTGTAAGGGGCCTCTTGAAGCCAGGCATACTACGGAAGCATCTGAAAATAACTCTCCTTTGTTGCAGGATCTCGACGCAGTGGAGGCGCTCATCCAGGGTTTACTCGTCTTTCAGGGAGGAGTGCTAATGGTAAAGCCTCAATTAGTTTTGCTTCCAGGATGTTCCTTTGACCAGCTACCTGGTGTTGTGTTGTCTCTGTGAAAGAGAGTCAGCAGCAATGACACAAATTGATTTTGCAGGTGAGTCACGATGAGCATCTGATCACTGGAAGTGTAGATGAGCTTTGGGTGGTGTCAGAGGGCAAGGTGACCCCGTTCTCGGGCACGTTCAAGGAGTACAAGAAGATGCTCACTAAGTGAGCCTGGAGAGTCGAAGAGCAATACAAGCAGAGACTGTTTTGAGTGATATCCACTTGAGTGTTTGGTTGGACGAAGAACCTAGAGCAATACTCCTATGTACCACTGTATCATGAACTGATTGATGTATCGAGTCTTGAATCTGAGTGCCAAATTTTGCATGTACCCCGTGATGAAACGTTGCCTGGTCGACCTTACCGTTGGGCGCTTTTCGTCACGAGACGGTCGTGGTATCCCACCCACTCGAGTCGAGTGTTTAATGTAGTAACAGTATACTTTGAATAATTCAAAATCGAAATTTATATGCGGTTAATTTAGTGATCGATCTGAGTGGAATTTTGAAAGAAGAAAAACCGGAAGCGTGAGGAGATGGAGAAAGGGGGAGGAAAAAAGAAAAGTTATTTTTTTTGAAATGGAAAGTAACTTCCATTAGACTCGCTCCAGGCTTATCGCCGGATACGAAGGGAATTACAAAGTCTGGTGCTTGATCGAGCCACAAGCTCTGATCATCAGCACCCAAGTTCATGCCGTAGGCAGCTAAACAGTCAGCGACACTATTACAAGACCGGGAGCATTTCTTCACCTTGCAACAATTAAAGTCTACTAACATCTTCCCCCTAATCTCACAAAAAACAACGCCAAACTCTGATCTATCATAAGAGATCCCTGTAATTGCTGTGATCAGGTTGCTGGCGTCACTCTCCAAAATAACCTGCTGCATTCCGAGGCTTGCAGCCAGCTCCAGGCCTTTCAAGCAAGCTATTGCTTCAGCATGTAAGGCATCAAAAACAGGGCCCAGGTGTCCTGCAGCTCCTGCCAAGAAATCACCATGGTGATCACGAATTACACAGCCCCAACCTCCTTGTTTCGTCTCATTGGAAAAGGCTCCATCGCAATTGATCTTATACAAGTCCACATTGGGTGGCTGCCACTTTGCTATTGGTTGCCGGCCTTTGTCATTCTCTTTTTTCTGGAGCTTGAGCATCTCATTTGAGTGGTATAAAACAGAGCTTTGGATGTCTGCAGCAGTGTTCATAAGCTCTCCCTGATTTGCTTTGTTTCTTGTGCTCCACCAGCACCATGATAGGATTACCATCCTCAGCTTGATATCATCTTTTTGACTCAGGATGTAAGTCGTTGCTTCAGGTGCCGATCCCATCTCAGCAAGAGTCTTCCTCTGTTCCTCCATATCCAGGCGCCTCCATAATTCTTTTGCTAGCTTACATTTGAAGAAGAGGTGACCAACGTCCTCGTCAAAGCGAAAGCAAACCGGGCATCGCGTATCCACCTTCTTCACGCCCTTCCTTGCTATTTTCGTTTGGACTGGTAGGCTGTTATGAGTGAAGCGCCAGAGAAACATTTTGACTTTGTTTGTGACTTGCAAGCTCCAGATCTTGCTCCATATAGCCAAATTATTAGCATCATTTGAGGAGGACTGATCAGCTTGTGTTCTGGCATCACGGAGACGAACCCCCACAGCGTATGCTGTCTTAACTGAAAAAATGCCCTTTGGATCAGCATCCCAAGCAATAAAATCAGGCTGGTTTTCGCATATGGGGATAGATAGGATTTTCCGTGCATCAACCTCAAGAAAAGTATCTTGTATTAATTGAGCATCCCATAAGCCGGTGATAGGATTAATCAGGTCAGCCACCCTATTTAGCAAAGACCCGTTCCTTGGGGAGATCACCTTCCTGGTGTCATGCCGCGGCAACCATGGGTCTGACCAGATTTTGATTGAATTTCCATCCCCTACTCTCCATATCATGCCTTCCTTAGTTAATTCCATTCCTCTCAAAATACTTCTCCATGTATAAGAAATCCCATTCTTTGGCATTCGGGTAGTATTTTGCACGCATAACCTGGGCACATAGTGTATCTGGTTGGGTGGAGCCCAGCCCACGCGGCAAAGAAGGGCGAGGAGGGAGGCGTGCGTGGCTGCTACTCCCTCGAGTAGTCGGTCAGTCAAGTCGTCTCCTCATCTCAAAAAAAAAAAAAGTCAAGTCGTCTCCTCTCTTGTGCTCTCCGCGTTTGGTTTGACCCGCCCCCGAAGCAACGAAACCCTAGCAAGCAGATCGCCGGCGACCATGGAGAGCTGGGCGAGCTGGGTGGGGGCTAGCGTCACCTCCGCCTTCTTCGCCTCCCTCGAGCGCTGCTCCTGCATCAACCTCTCCACCGACGGCGACGACGACAACGAAGACGAGGAGGAAGCCAAGGACCGGCCCCTCATCCTCTCCGCCCCCGCCTCCCACCTCGGCG
>LAPY01000020.1:265218-288559 GCA_000970635.1 Eragrostis tef
CATTATACGAAGTTATACGAGTTAATTCCATTCCTCTCAAAATACTTCTCCATGTATAAGAAATCCCATTCTTTGGCATTCGGGTAGTATTTTGCACGCATAACCTGGGCACATAGTGTATCTGGTTGGGTGGAGCCCAGCCCACGCGGCAAAGAAGGGCGAGGAGGGAGGCGTGCGTGGCTGCTACTCCCTCGAGTAGTCGGTCAGTCAAGTCGTCTCCTCATCTCAAAAAAAAAAAAAGTCAAGTCGTCTCCTCTCTTGTGCTCTCCGCGTTTGGTTTGACCCGCCCCCGAAGCAACGAAACCCTAGCAAGCAGATCGCCGGCGACCATGGAGAGCTGGGCGAGCTGGGTGGGGGCTAGCGTCACCTCCGCCTTCTTCGCCTCCCTCGAGCGCTGCTCCTGCATCAACCTCTCCACCGACGGCGACGACGACAACGAAGACGAGGAGGAAGCCAAGGACCGGCCCCTCATCCTCTCCGCCCCCGCCTCCCACCTCGGCGACCACCACCAGGATGCTAAGCCCACCGACGGCAAGGACCAGGACCAGAAGCAACCTCCCCTGCCGCCCGTATGACTCCCTCCCTCCCTCTGCTGCTGCTGCTGCTGCTGCTGCTCTTCTACTAGTACTCCTCTTTCTTTTCTTCTTTGTTACTACTCGTATTAAGGAAGACACCTCTCCTTCGCCTTGTATCATGTCGTGATTTCTTCTATATCTAGGCTGCTGTGTAATCAATCTCCTTCGCATCCTGATGATGTGATAATAACAGTGCTGTCTGTCTACTGTGTGCAACTCGTAATGTGCTGATGGTGCTTGTGAATACCTACCTTGTGTTGTTACAGTTTGATAAATTGGATCGCGGTATGGAAACTCTGTCTACGTTCACCAATTGCCATCTTGTGTTACTGAAATGAGCAATTGTATACTGCCGAATAGCATATTGCACTGAATTCGAATAAGTGATTCCCGTCTGTTCTTGTTATATCGACTCCAGAGTCCAGATCCTTTGCTGCATATATATTCCCCTTGTTGGTGGTGGCCTCATGTTTTCCAAATTGCACATGGAAACGGCAATGGCTTGTTTGCTTTGCTGCACCTGCATGTAAAATTCCAATTTCTCATTACCCAACTATTCAAGAAAATGTGACCTGCCCTCTCCCTAGCTCATTAATTTCTTGAAACTTTCAGTGGATTTCATACCCCTCAAGTTCTGGGTTTTAGTTGAAAGGAAACAAGGTATTTGACGTTTGATCCCTACATTATCACGGTACTAAGATCTTTTGATTTACTGCCGCCAGGGATCTAAAATTGATATGTTGATCATTTACATGAGTGTTCATCTATGTTAAACATTGTCCTGAGGGTCTGTTTTTTGGTGCACTTGGAATCATACTGTATTTTGTTTTCTGTGGGTAGTAAAGATCAGTATCTTGTGATTGCCGTGCAACTTATGTTGAACTTGCACTACTTACAATCACCAAATTAGCATGTTGAGCACGGAATTTCCTGGTAGCCATCTTGTTATCATCCAATCCATTCATTGTAGAACCAGTGTTTGACTCGTCAGGCGTGAATCGTTTTTACTACAT
This sequence comes from Eragrostis tef, assembly GCA_000970635.1. Lineage (NCBI taxonomy): Eukaryota > Viridiplantae > Streptophyta > Magnoliopsida > Poales > Poaceae > Eragrostis > Eragrostis tef. The sequence continues at coordinate 266,807 of LAPY01000020.1, forward strand.
GGTTGCCACAGAGCAAGGACTGATGTTGGTGAGAGGCGCTATATGCGCAGATGATGATGTGTGTTGCTGATCACTATCACCGAGGGACATCGCAGCTGGCATGTTTATTGCTTTTGCTTGCGCATCAGAGTAACGTGTTTCCCGTTGTTTCAGGGCACAGCAATTCAATGGCAGCTTTGTTGAGAGGCACCTGCCAGGCCGTGCCCCCCTTAATGTCAATGCCATACCCTCCATGATCTGCCATTGGTGACATCCAGGACTACTCTTTGGTGCTACCATGATTTTGGTTGGCGTGGCCGTGTTAGTGATGAGAGCTGCGATTAGATTGTAGAAATTACTTTGCTGCCCGTACAAGCTGTGTAACCAACTGGAGCTGAGCTGCTCGTTGAGGTTTGACACTGCCACGATTTACCGGCCGAAATGCCAAGAGGAGACATCAGGCAATTTGCAACATCGAAGCACCGGTAAGCCAGGCACGCACTCCAGTAGCTTCCTCGTCCCCAAGAACCACCAGCCGGCCAGTCAGTCAGTCAGTCAGTCAGAAGAAGATGCGCACGTGCTCGATCGGTTGCTTGCATCTGGAGATCGGCGCTCGTCTCGAGTTTCGTGAGATGAGAGAAGGCGAGTCGTCCTCGCCGGTCGGCTGACGACATTGGAGTATGGACGCATTTTTTGATCGAAATGCTCAGTTGTAACTGTTGACCCTCACGACTCTAGTTGTTCGTTTCACGGGGTCTAAATAAAAAAATCTTATTATTTAAGAGTATTAAACAAAATTTAATTACAAAACTAGCTGCAGAACCTCTGGTCTAATTTGTGAGATGAATCTAATGAGGGTAAGCAAGATGTGTTTAGACGATGGTTACTGTAGCATTACTGTAGTATGACTGTAGCAAAACATAGATTAATTAGACTCATTAGATTCGTCTGGAGTATGGACGCATTTTTTGATCGAAATGCTCAGTTGTAACTGTTGACCCTCACGACTCTAGTTGTTCGTTTCACGGGGTCTAAATAAAAAAATCTTATTATTTAAGAGTATTAAACAAAATTTAATTACAAAACTAGCTGCAGAACCTCTGGTCTAATTTGTGAGATGAATCTAATGAGGGTAAGCAAGATGTGTTTAGACGATGGTTACTGTAGCATTACTGTAGTATGACTGTAGCAAAACATAGGTTAATTAGACTCATTAGATTCGTCTCGTAAAGATGTATCTATCTGTAAAAAGGTTTTGTCATTAAACTTTATTTAGTACTAATTTTTTTTTGTTTAGAGACTTCTAAAATTTAGCGCTAAAGTAAACGAACAGGGCCTAGATATCTTTCTCGGATCTCGAGCTTTGACCCCCTGTATCTCACACAAAGTCTGCTCTGTTAACAACTTAACACATCACCGCGACGAATACCCATCATCAAGTAGTAGTAATTTGGAGTATTGCGGGTTCTGTTGCTCAAAACATGTTCTCGCCGACCGTCCATCCAAATTCACCGCATCGCGTAGCCTGCTGGGCCCAAATAATAACACACAAAAAAAAATTATTTGCACCTATTCACTGAATAATCAGCGTGTACTCCGGAAGATGCTGACCGACACCGCTTACTGCTTGCTATATTTCATTCAGTTCCTCACCTTTTCGACCTCCTACTTGTCCAAATCAGACCAGACATGCTCCAACTAACCTTACAGTATGTAGTCAGATCCACAGCTGAACTCCATTTCACACGAGCTTACTTCCAAGGTTCCATTCCATCCAAGTGAAAGCGCAGGATGGACTCCCGTCAACTACTACCAAGATCCAACTAAACGGAGATATATCTTACTACAGTGACGACACCTTGCTTAAATCAGAGAAAGAGAACAAAACAAAGAAGCAACCTCGACGAATGTATCTCCGTGTCCAATAAACATCTGTTATACTAAACCGTACCAGAGCTGTCTGAAATCTGTGTCTAACAAGTAAAAAGCAAGCTAGAACAGTATGAAAAGTAACTTAAGTTGAACGATCACTTTTACACCTTACTATCTATATACAGAGTCTAACAATAATGTAACAAAACACATTATGCCAGTAGTATTCAACAATTCATACATCTGTGCCATCACCTTCAGCTAAAAAGAGAAGAAAATATATTGGTGAATGGTGGTGCTACTCCTGTAGATGACCTAGCTGATGACCATGCCGGCAGCAAGCTTATCTGTTGTGGAGAGGGTTTGGTCCTTGAGGAACCACTCTTTTCGAAACAGCGTACTTGTTGGCATCGCCATCTCTCACCTCTTGAGAGGGAGATTTGGCTGGAGGTAGCTCATGGACTGTGAAGTCACTCGGTGCTTCTTCTCTGATTGTTCGCAAGCCAAGGCTTGAGCTTGGAAAGTGTGACATGATAAAGAGCACTAGGAGGATGCAACGGAGCAAGCTCCTCATGGCATGAGAGAGAGAGAGAGAGAGAGAGAGAGAGAGTTAGGAGGCAAGAATGGGAGGGTATTGATATGAATTTAGCTGGGGTTCCATACCATGTTCCTGTAGGGGGGAGCGAGTCGAGCGACGGGGCACAGGGAATAGAGAACGTGAACCACCATCCAATGGTCCATTTACTGGATAGATAGTGACTTATTTTATTCATTAAAAGTTAAACTGAATTGGGTCCACTAATTTGCATAACTCCATTTTAGAAAAAAAAAACAAATACAGTGACTTCTCAGCAGTTTAAACGTCCATTGGTTACCGTATCAGTGATTTTTTTCATTAAAAAATACCAGTGATTTTGGCATTTGAAACAACAAGCCAGGTCGTGCTAGGTGAGATGGATCGACCTATATTTTGTTTCACCTGTCAGGGTTTCTCAAGAGAGTTAGCAGTAATATTCTTCATTACCTTTCTCCAAGACCTACGCTGAAAGTTTCATGAAACTCATGTTGCATAAAAAGTGTGTCTAGGCTGACGAGAGGCTAATGACAATCTTGGCTGTTTATGACAGAGTTTCCTTGTATGTTACAGTATTTTGTTATCCAGATCAGAAAGCAACCGATGGCCGTTTGAAAAGGTACCCATAGCAGACTTTGATTGTAGTTATAAGTCATATAGATACGCCAGATCGCAGTTACAAGCAATAGTCCCCAATGAAAGATGAGTTGGCTTCTGCGGCCCTCTCACCCATATTGAGTAGCCCTGGGATTAGATTTTCAATGTAGGGTAGCTTAAGCTAGCTTACCTATTGACCGATAGGACCACAGATCTGGGGTAATCCAACCCAAAACTAGAGTTCAATTATCTTTACTAGTCTAACAAAAGACAGCAGGGGCCAAGGCAGTAGTGTCAAACATATAAAGCGGATGCTTAAAGTTATGAAGCATCTATTAACATTACTTAAAGTGGTTTATTTATCACATCTAACATCGAAGCCAATTCAATGTGATAAATAGTAAAAATTGTGAATTCGAATTACGAATTGGTTTAGTACAAGAATGGTCAGCCGAAGATTTTCAACTACAAATTACCATAGAAGATACTGCATTGTGCATTTTTCTATTTTCACAACTATTTGTTTAAGTCCATGTATGCTCCAGCAGATCTGGTACCTGACAGTACTGGATAGCCTTTCATTAGCGTTCTGAGTTGTTAATTGATGCTCCTCTGCCCTAATCCGTGTGACTGCCCTTATTCATTAATACTGCCTCTCACTACAGGCAGGTATAATGTCAACTTTAATACCAAGCAACCAATTTTAGCACTCTTAACTTCATGAGCAATTGTTGTTATTAGCTGGAGATTGACTAGAATTCCAAACATGCACTGACCTAATATTATGCTTCTCTGGAAAGGACATCCAGTGATGCAATTTGAACCTCATGCTTTAATGATGTGGCAAATTATCTGTGAAAACATACAGACATGCTACAGGAACATCACCTTATCACAGAGGCATATGAGGGTGTCCCATCTCCCAACTTGCCAAGAACTGCAGAATATAAATACTTGCCAATAAGGGCAGAATATAAACACTCCGCTTCCAGTGATACACATAAGCATGAGATTGTCCCGTATTCCTGCAATGGGTTCAAAGGCAACAGAACTTAGCATACCATAGGTGCTAGAAATTATATTCCAATTATCCAATACATGCCAAATATAGGTGATGGTCCTTAGTCTCATATACGGCCATGAAAGTCTGATTAGCAGTGGAGTAGTTACTTACCCTTGCGGCTTTACCAAAAGGTCACTCTACCAGACAAGGGTTTGAGTCAAATCATGTTGCTTCAGCCACAAGCATAACGCCCCTGTCATGGACATGGTCATATGAATACGGCAACTTGTGCCACCTAGTACTATGCATTGCCAAACCAAGCACTTCAATTGAACCGATATGCACAATAAAATGCTAACTCACAAATGTATAGTTTAAAACAATTAAAGTAGGGAATGAGGAAATTGCATGATGGCATAGATTATTCATTAATGGTAACTCATAGCAGTACATATGGTACAATACCGTTACAGCACAGGGCGCAGGTCCTGTCTTTACCAAAAGGTCTCCTAAAAAACAGTACAAAGAACGGCATTTTACCCAGAATGGTACAACCGTTCAGCAATACCAATGACATTGATGTTGATGACTACAAAGTTACATATTTCAAATAGACTCAACAGAAATTGCTGTCGCTACAATTTTGCAAACTAAACATAATTCTTTAAGCCACACTTCAAATTTCCATTCAAGCGACTTTCTTGTAAACGAACAAACCATTTAGGAAGTATCATGTACTGGATTCTGTATCAAGTGTAGCTCTGACTCCATCTTGAAATGAGATTGGCTTAATACCAAGCATCTGAATTAGCTTGCTGATATCCATGCATATATCTGATGGAGAAGCGACCCCCCGGTCAACCTGGATAAAAATTGATAGATAGGGCTTATAGTGCTGTTATGATTCTACAAAAGAATATCGATACATACTACTTAAAGTGAACTCAATGATAAAGTTGCACATCCATAAAAAGGAAATGCATAAAGCAAGAAATTATTTCTGTTCTAAGGCTAGGATTATCTTGTGTCACAAAATCATGCTTGTTAAATTGCATAGTAACTATGTCTATAAATACTCTAGGAAAGAGAGAAAATACCGATGATGCAGACACAGATTTAATTATAGAATGGTTGTATCCACGAACGTCAGCAACAGATTCAGCCATCTGTAATCTCGATACCCTATCTGGTCCCCCGACATTCAGAAGTACCTGAATTCTTTTACCATCTGCATCGTAGGGAGGTAGAGAGTTTAAGAAACAAATATTTGAAATTTAACACATGTGGAATAAGATATACAAAAAGTTATTTATATCAATACAATGATCCAGTTTCATAAAATTCCTATTTGTTGATCTCATACCTGATAACCAAGTTTTGGCCAAGGACAGTATTACATCCACCATATCTTTGACATAAACAGGGCAGCGGAACTCATCGTTAAAGAACTCAACTTGCTGGCCCTGTGAAAGAACACTATCCATCCACTGCGTCCAAATGGCAAGTAGTTCTCGTTTAGATGCCGCTCTTCTAGTATTGAGTTCTAGCATGTATATTCAGTTAACTATTCAAGGCTGAAGCATCAGCACCAAGAGTTTCAGCTTCTTTTAGCAGGAAATAACATGGTGATTAGTTTATGTTACCTGAATGGGAAGAGATTTTGTCACAGGAGATATTGTCTGTGGTCCATAAATAATGCTGCTTCTCAAGATTGCATAATTTGAGCATTTTTCAATGATGAACTTCTCGGCAGCAACTTTAGATTTTCCATACATGTTGACCGGAAGTGTCTCATCCTCCTCTTTGTAGAAGGATTTCACTCCCTCGTAAACTGTTAGTACAAGAGACTCTTATTTAGTTATACGCATCGGCAAAGGATGCACCGCAAATAATGATTTGCATTATGTACATTATGAGCAGGAGTGTCTACCTTGATCTGTTGAGAGATGAATCAAAAGTGTGTCGCAACTCACAAAGGCCAACAGCCAATTTACAAGTGAAGAAGGCACATTGGTGGCCATAGCAGCATGTGGATCCATTTCGCACGCCCGAGGAACTGAGATTGCGGCGCAGTTCACGATTACATGTGGCTGAACAAGTAAAGGTTAACATTATCAGATAGAAGTGTGCTTGAGAAAATGCCATGAAACGAACGCACACACAAGAACCAACCTCACATTCTCTCTTTACATGAAGTAATACAGCAATTGACCACTGAGATTTTGAAAGGAATTGGGCGAAATGGAAGGGGCACCTAGACGTACACTGACCAGGTGTTGGAGAAAATGGGAGGGGAAGGACGCTGCGGCATCAACTGCGCTGGGAATGCGGAGCCGTACCTCGCCAAATGACGCGGAGATGGCGTCGAGTCCTTGGCCGGAGCGGAGGTCGGCCCGGAAGGCGCGGAGGGAGGGGAGCGCGTCGAGGAGTGGCTTCGGCGGGGCCTCGCGGTTGTAGGTGAAGGCGACGTCGAGGCCATGGCAAGAGGAGGCGAGCGCGGCGAGGAGGTGCTGACCCAGGTAGCCGCTGGCCTCCTCCGCCATTCTTGCCGAGAAGAGAGATCTGCTGGGAAGCGGTTAGGAACAGAGTTATGTGGGTCCCACGAGTCAGTGCCACTCGCACCATGTGAAAGGCGTAACCATTCCCCCCCTTGAGAAGGCGGAAACGAAGGCAATTTGCTTCGCCGCCGTCGCCAAAACCCAGAGCAGCCAGCCAGTGATAAACCCTACGCGCCGCCGCCGCCGTCTTCTTTCCGGCCCGCGCACGTTCCCCGGCGGGTTATCCAAGTGGGGCTACAAGCGCATGCACGAGAAGCTGGCGCGGCAGAAGCAGCAGGGGCTCCTCCGCCACGAGAAGCAGCTCTACCTCGCCCGCCTCCGCTCCGAGATCCGCGCCTCTCGCCTCCCCGCCGCCGACTCGGCCGCTCAACCTGCCGAGGGGCCCACCTCGTCCCGCGCCCACATCCGCGCCCTCGCCGACCGCTTCCGCAAGCCCGGCGCTGAGGACCGGGTGGCAGGCGGCAACTGTTGGATTCTGGGAAGCCCCGAGGAGGAGCCAGTTGGAAGGATTGGGATGATCTTGCTCTGGAGTCACCAAGGGCTCCGCAGCAGGCTGGAGCCGGTGGAAAGGAGCCGACCTTGGCCGCGTTCAACCCACGGAGGGAATACAGAACGGTGGCTCCCTGGTTGTCACATTGTTCCTCGGTTTCTGGTACGCCTTCTTTGCAGAGGAAGGAGGCACTGTTTGGTTTCCTTGGTCAGAGGAGGTGTTACACTGTGATGTCTCCATGCTCAGCGAGTTGGCAGTCACGTCTTGCACTGATGCCATTTGGTCCTGGAAGGCTTGCTGGTGGAAGGGTCCTGCCAGCAATGGCTCTGCTCGGTCAGGAGAGGCTGTACGCGGTTGCGGCGAGGAAATTTGGCCGGAAATGGAGACCAGATTCCTCGGATGAGGAGGGCGCGTCTACTTCAAAGAGGGGCCTCAAGTTTAGTAAATTTGGAGCTTCAAGCGACGAGGATTCAGAAAGTGATGAGTCGGGGGAGACAAGTCCCATCAGGAGGAGATGGAGCAGTGCCGCTCTGAGGAACTGCGATATGAAGAAGGAAAGGCGAGTGCTCAAGTCGTATGAGGAGGAAAGCAATGATCTTGCAGGCAGAATCCGAGAGCTGCGAGAGGAAATTAAAAATAGGGAGGTTTTGGGTACTGAGAGGAGGCGTTACGAGTCAAGAGGTGAATCTTTGCTTACCAATAAAAGGTTATATACTCTCACAATCATCTTTTGTTCTAATTTAGTATTGTATCCTCATGTTTTATTGCCTAATTAATTATGGAGCCTAGTAACCTCACCACAAGTCGTATTGAATCTGTATTGTTGTTCATGATAGATGTTATCCATCTAACCAACAAGCTATGTTGCTTCTTTGTCATCAGATTTGATGAGTGTGGTGTCTCCCCTCTGACGGTCAAAGCACTTACCGATGCTGGATATATACAGACAACTGTGGTGCAAGAGGCAGCTCTTAATGTATGTCTTGAAGGTATTATATCTTCTTATTTTCGTTCTTTAGGATTTTTCTTTAAGTAGAGAAAAATGAACTTCGTGAAATAAAGGACAATGTTTGCATGACTGAAGTTGATGTTACTTTTAATCTTATGCATTTACACCCCACAAGAACTCGGGCTGTGTAATTTGTTTGTACATTGAGATTTTTGCTATGAAACGTAAATAATTGATCCACAGTTCTGCATTTAGTACTTTCGGTTGCTGCGATGCCATTGTATCTCTCTGCGTCTACTAGATGAACATGTTACCACTTTAGTCATTAAGAAAAACAGGAAGTCGGTCCTCACTTACTCTATGTAAGCAGGTAAAGATGTTCTAGTCAAGGCCAAAACCGGAACTGGCAAAAGTGCAGCTTTTCTGGTAATGTTCACTCAATAAGCTATGTTGAGATATTTTGTTTCTCTTGGTGCTCGCCCTTCAACCTATTTATTCAAAATGGATTGATAAACAGCTTCCTGCAATTGAATCAGTCTTGAATGGTATGAAGAAGATTACAAATCATCGAGTATCTCCAATATTTGCTCTTGTTCTTTGCCCTACAAGAGAGCTTGCAATCCAGCTTACAGCTGAGGCAAATGTTTTGTTGAAGTACCATGAAGGAATTGGTGTTCAGTCTCTTATTGGTGGTACTAGATTCAAGCTTGATCAGAGACGTTTAGAGTCTGATCCATGCCAGGTTTGTCACATTTATTGACTACTGACGATGAACTTAGAGCTACTAATTGTTAGCCTGATCTATATCTTGTGGTTTCTTTTTCTTTTCAGATTTTAGTTGCAACACCTGGTAGACTGCTGGATCACATTGAAAACAAATCATCATTCTCTGTCCGCTTGATGGGATTGAAATTGCTTGTGTTGGATGAAGCTGATCATTTGCTAGATTTGGGTTTTCGTAAAGATATAGAAAAGATTGTTGACAGCTTGCCACGTCAAAGACAAACGTTGCTATTTTCAGCTACCGTTCCAAAAGAGGTTACAATCAGCATTTGTCACATTTTATCTTCGTTTTGTATACTATATCTGTGCTATACTATATGGATGTCATTTATAAATCACAGGTTCGAAGGGTTTCACAGCTAGTTTTAAAGAGGGATCATGTATTTGTTGATACAGTGGGTCTGGGAGCTGTTGAAACTCCAACTAAGGTGCCCTACTTTCTACGCATTGCCTGGCACCTTTTGTTATCTTGATAATCTATGTTTGTATCAACATAAATATTGTTAGCCATGTTCCCAATTTTGACAATTTTAATATTTGACACATCTGTATATTTTTTGTGGCAACATGAGCTGTATTCCTGTAACCATTTTTCACTTAAAATAGAATACTGTGGTCCTTGCTTAGCCTAAATCATTTCTGTTCTCTGTTGTGAAAATAGTTTGATTTCTTGTAACCCATTGCTGTCTCCGGTTGTTGAGCTTAGGTTCAGCAGTTGTATCATGTTGTCCCACATGAGCTACATTTTCACATGGTTCATCGCCTACTTCAAGAGCATATTGATCGTGAAGTTGATTACAAGGTCCCCCAACCACAACAAACCTGTACATATTCCTGCAAAAACTTCAATGTGTTGTTTTTAAAATAATCTTCCAATTTCAGGTGATTGTTTTCTGCACAAGTGCCATGGTGACTGAATTTATGTATATCATGCTTCGAAATTTGAAGCTAAATGTCAGACAAATTCATTCAAGGAAGCCTCAGTTGCATAGAATTCGCATATCTGAAGAGTTCCGAGACTCTAATCGCTTAATTCTTGTAACATCAGATGTTTCCACTCGTGGAGTGAATTATCCAGATGTCACCTTAGTGATCCAGGTGGGAATTTTTACGTGGTTACTATAGTTGAAGAAAGTTAGGATAATTTTATTTATTTCCGTAACCCTTGAATGGGTTGCTTTGCATGGCTGTTCTTTCACGTTTGCAGATCTGACGTACATGGTTGTTTGATTAGGTTGGTGCTCCTCCTGATAGAGAACATTATATCCATCGGCTTGGAAGGACGGGAAGAGGAGGAAAAACTGGCAGAGGGATTCTTTTGATTGCCCCATGGGAAGAGTATTTCTTAAATGAGATACGTGATCTCCCAATAGAAAAGGATCAAGCGCCGGAAATTGATCGGGAAATGAAACAGAAGGTTCACATAGCTTACTTTATTCTTTTCCATTTGAACTTTATTAATGTGTCCTTTTTCCACCATCTTTGCATGCCATTTACTATTAATTGATGCAGAAAAGTTAAGTAGTGTCATGAGATTTGTTTAGAATATACTTGCATGACAGCTGTTTCTGTTGCTATTCTGCATCATACTTCTAGAGTTTTATTCATTGTGCTAATTATTGTTGCGGCATGATGTAGTAGTGATTAAAATAGGTGCAGATTTACTTTCCGGCTACTGTCAATACTTTTCTTTGATTTACTGCACTTTTTCAGACTTCCAAGGCTACATCCTGGCCCAAAAACAAAAACAAAAGGATTTCCAAGTCTATCTTTATTGCAACATTAATGAATTAGGTGATTTAATACTAACATTTACATTTTACAATGCAGGTAGATGATTCGATAAAGATAGTGGATATGAGCATAAAAGAAGCAGCATACCATGCATGGCTTGGGTATTACAATTCAATCGCAGATGTAGGCAGAGACAAAACTATGCTAGCTGACCTAGCTAACCGATTTGGGGCTTCAATTGGTTTGCAGAAACCTCCAGCGATGTATAGGAAAACTGCCCTAAAAATGGGGCTAAAGGATATCCCTGGGATCCGAATAAGGAAATAACTTGTCAAGTTAATTGCTCCTCAGTTGAACAAGTAGTACTGTTTATTTCTGTGTTCCTCGACAACTTTATTTCAACTGTACAAAATTTGCTTCCATGTATATGTACTATATTTTCACCTGAAAAAAAAGTGACATGTTGTAGGCTAACAATGGTGATGTTTGAGCTGGCTTCTGTCCCATGCCTTGAGCTAAATCTCAAACATTGTTTTCTCTCTGTCAGATTTTCTTGTCATGTGTATATATATTTTACATGAGTAAATTTCAGAAACTTACGACTATTTGTACCCAAGTAACACAACTACGACTTTTGAGTTCAATTTCAGAGAACTATGACTATTTGTACTTTTTGTAACACAAAGCTACGACTTTTTGGGTTGGCACCACCCGTCAGTGACACATTTTCATTATTTTCATTTTGATGAATTGTGTGGCTGACATGTGGGTCCAAAGTCAAAAGTCGTAGTTTTGTGTTACAAAGAATGCAAATAGTCGTAGTTTTCTGAAATTGATCCCAAAAGTCGTAGTTTTGTGTTACTCGGGTGCAAATAGTCGTAAGTTTGTGAAATTTACTCATTTTATATTGATGGAGCACAATGTTCGGGTATGAATTAGTTCCGAAACCTTCGCCGTTTCCTTAAACTAGTTGTAAATTTTAAATAGGATACGGAAACCTTTTCCGTTTCCGTCTAGATCTCTAGCTGGCTGCTCCTTGGATCCAACAAATATAAGATCAGGTTAGGTTATTAAGGGCTTTCTCCATTGTTATTATAGCAGGATTGGATCGTGCTATCGTCCATGGCATGCACTAACGCAAGCATTCTAGTAAGTCCATCTCCTCGTAGAAAAAAAAAGGGTCTTCCATCTCTCTCTCTCTCTCTCGGGAGACATGCTGTCAAATTTGTTATTACTCTGTTATGTATACTGTGTTAAAAACCATTATGGTCTAGATTAATTACGGTCTCTTGTTGAATTCATTACTAATTAGCTATGATATTTTTCCCGATTACAGAAAGGTGACCAAGAAGATAGGCTGAGCAAGTTGCCCAATGACATTTTACTCAACATTCTTGACCGACTTCAGATCCATGATGCTACAAGAACCAGCATCCTTTCAAGACGTTGGCAGCAACTACCCACAATGATTTCTAAGGTTATCATTGACATTGAAGACTTTTTGCCAGAGGACTGCACTGAGTTCACCACGGATGATTTGATCCAAAGCAGTGCCTCTTTGATTCAAGCGACGAACCACATTCTAGGGTGCAGGAATGGTGGTCAATATACCATTCACATTCTGTGTATTAAATTTTACCTGAGAGATGATGATTCAGTTTCTATTAGTCAAATTATTGCCAATACCATGGCGACTCAAAGGGTTGATATAGCTGAGCTCACAATCCTGACACCAAAGCAGAAAGATCAGTGTGTTGCAACTGATTTGCTCGAGTATGCGAGGCAGTTCAAGTTGTTTTTTGACTCTTGTCCAAATGTGTTTGCTGGTCTCACTCACCTCCAGCTACAGAACTTGAGATTTGGTGATACAGATGTTCCGAATGTCCTGTCTACCTGTAAACGGTTGGCTTTCCTCTGTTTGCAAAACTGTGATTCTGGGTTTCGAAGAAAGTTGCATTTGGAACATGTGAAATTTACTCATTTTATATTGATGGAGCACAATGTTCGGGTATGAATTAGTTCCGAAACCTTCGCCGTTTCCTTAAACTAGTTGTAAATTTTAAATAGGATACGGAAACCTTTTCCGTTTCCGTCTAGATCTCTAGCTGGCTGCTCCTTGGATCCAACAAATATAAGATCAGGTTAGGTTATTAAGGGCTTTCTCCATTGTTATTATAGCAGGATTGGATCGTGCTATCGTCCATGGCATGCACTAACGCAAGCATTCTAGTAAGTCCATCTCCTCGTAGAAAAAAAAAGGGTCTTCCATCTCTCTCTCTCTCTCTCGGGAGACATGCTGTCAAATTTGTTATTACTCTGTTATGTATACTGTGTTAAAAACCATTATGGTCTAGATTAATTACGGTCTCTTGTTGAATTCATTACTAATTAGCTATGATATTTTTCCCGATTACAGAAAGGTGACCAAGAAGATAGGCTGAGCAAGTTGCCCAATGACATTTTACTCAACATTCTTGACCGACTTCAGATCCATGATGCTACAAGAACCAGCATCCTTTCAAGACGTTGGCAGCAACTACCCACAATGATTTCTAAGGTTATCATTGACATTGAAGACTTTTTGCCAGAGGACTGCACTGAGTTCACCACGGATGATTTGATCCAAAGCAGTGCCTCTTTGATTCAAGCGACGAACCACATTCTAGGGTGCAGGAATGGTGGTCAATATACCATTCACATTCTGTGTATTAAATTTTACCTGAGAGATGATGATTCAGTTTCTATTAGTCAAATTATTGCCAATACCATGGCGACTCAAAGGGTTGATATAGCTGAGCTCACAATCCTGACACCAAAGCAGAAAGATCAGTGTGTTGCAACTGATTTGCTCGAGTATGCGAGGCAGTTCAAGTTGTTTTTTGACTCTTGTCCAAATGTGTTTGCTGGTCTCACTCACCTCCAGCTACAGAACTTGAGATTTGGTGATACAGATGTTCCGAATGTCCTGTCTACCTGTAAACGGTTGGCTTTCCTCTGTTTGCAAAACTGTGATTCTGGGTTTCGAAGAAAGTTGCATTTGGAACATCAAGAACTCAATGAGCTTGAGATTGTAGGCAGTCGCTTTGAGATGGTTGTTCTCAAATGTCTCCCGAAACTTACAAAGTTGACATTTAATGGGTGGATTTCTTATGGGCATCCGTTTTGTTTTGGTTATGTTCCACTGCTTCAAACTGTACGCCTCACCAATACCGGTCTTAGCTGGCACAAGTTACTCAAGATAAGTGAACTTCTCCACAATGCACCCAGCTTATGCAACCTTCATTTGAACTTCAAAAGTGAGAAGGTAACTTTACATGATATCATTTCCTTTCTGCAATAGATTCGTAGTCCCTGGCTCATCTAATCCAGCATCTCAATACAAACTACTTTTAATGTACTTTGCATTTTCTACGCCTTGTGCAGATTTGGGTTCAACCAGAAGGTCCCAAACAATTGGCACGCGTATTTCATAAACTAAGGTTTCTGAATTTGGTTAACATTCCTGATGGATGTAATCTCAGTTGGACAATGTTCATTCTTGAGGGTGCGCCCTACCTTAAGGAGCTATATGTATCGGTACATTCTAACAGATAAACCTTAAAACTATCTTCTTACTATTTTTCTTGCAAATTTGTGTGCTTGGTTTTATTAATGAAAGATGTTTCTTATTATGTATATATAGGTACGGGATCATTTCTGTGAAATGGTGAAGGATGAAAAGATGAGAAGGGCACTCTCTTATAGCGAGAAGAAGAATGTAGAGTGGGCAGAATCACCATCTGATTTCAAGCACCAAAGTCTGGCTTTGCTCGCTATTTTTGGGTTTGATGAACCAGAAGCTTACTTCGTGAGGTATATCAGGCATGTCATGGAAACAGCTGTTAATCTGGAGGATGTATTCCTGTACAGAAAGTTGGCATGCAAGAAGTGCAAGAGCAAGGTTGCTATGACTTGCAAATACCCTCGGACCAAGAAGCAGCAGTGTTCCTTGAGGAACCGAATAACCAAGGGAACACACTCACTTGACATAGTGCACTTCCCACCTGCCATCATTCACTTCCCGAATGCAAGAATGCAGTAATTTTGTGGTGCTTTCTAGTTTTTAGAGAGAGTTTTTAATACTATGTTGGCGGGGCATTATGGTCTCCCATAGCAGAAGTTAAACTTTTAAGACCTTGTCATAATAGGACACTTTCTGCGTCCGCGGCTGTGGCGCTCGACGCCATGGCTGGGGGAGAGGAAGATGTTGAGGGAGCCGTGATCATACTCAGACGCCGACGACGAGCCTACCCCTCCATGGCGTCGTCTCCATGTAGTTAATAAGACGTGTTGTGCATTATTCACCCTGTTTGTTTGGCTGCTTACAGTGTTCGCAGTTATTTTTCTGCAGCTGCAGCCTGCCGAACAGGGTAATTGTCTCATCTTTATTTGCAGATCTATCTTGGTTCATCCAGAAGGTCCAAATCAACTGTACTTTGCCTGTGTTCCACAAACCGAGGCATGTGAATCTGATCAACATCTCTGAAGAGTGTGATCTCAAGTGGACAATGTTCTTTCTCCAAGGGGCACCGTGCACCCTCCCTAGAGGAGCTGCACATTACGGTGCGGGATCATCTCTGTTAGATGCTAAGGGACAAGGAGCCGCGTAGACTGGGAAGGCGTCGCATATAATGAGTTTAAGCACCTGAAGCTGTCCGTGCTCAAAATCTTTGGATTCCGACCGGAAGACAAGCTGGTGAGGTATGTCAGAAGTATGATGGAAGCAGCAGTGAATCTGAGGGATGTGTTCCTGTTTAACAAGCTAGTGTATGTGAGAGGTGCTGCAAGCACAAGGTTCCAGAGTCTGGCATCCAGATCACCGTGGCCGAAGAAGCAGAGGTTCTCGCTGAGGAAGCGAATTATCAGCGGCACGAACTCGCTTGCTGTGATTCACTTTCCGAGTTCCTTTGATACTAGTCAGTAGTTACTAGTTACTCGCATATATAGGCGCACTGCATGATGCAGTTTACAAAGATAATTGTAATGCAGCGGTAAAAGTCTTACTTTTGGCTTCCCAGTTTCTTTGCAGTACCAGAAAATTAACAAAGAATACGCTCCCCCTCAAACACTAGATGGTTTAATCATATAAATGGTATAGTAGCAGAATAATACAAGCTAGGTTGATGCATGCATGAAGTCGGTGATGTTGACAGGCAAGCCTGCTCCTTCATACGTAGCTCCTTTTTTTCTATCACTAACGCTAACTGATTGAAGACTCAGTAGGTGGTTTTTTGTATTCATGGTGATTTTTGAATGCAGTAATTTTGTGGTGCTTTCTAGTTTTTAGAGAGAGTTTTTAATACTATGTTGGCGGGGCATTATGGTCTCCCATAGCAGAAGTTAAACTTTTAAGACCTTGTCATAATAGGACACTTTCTGCGTCCGCGGCTGTGGCGCTCGACGCCATGGCTGGGGGAGAGGAAGATGTTGAGGGAGCCGTGATCATACTCAGACGCCGACGACGAGCCTACCCCTCCATGGCGTCGTCTCCATGTAGTTAATAAGACGTGTTGTGCATTATTCACCCTGTTTGTTTGGCTGCTTACAGTGTTCGCAGTTATTTTTCTGCAGCTGCAGCCTGCCGAACAGGGTAATTGTCTCATCTTTATTTGCAGATCTATCTTGGTTCATCCAGAAGGTCCAAATCAACTGTACTTTGCCTGTGTTCCACAAACCGAGGCATGTGAATCTGATCAACATCTCTGAAGAGTGTGATCTCAAGTGGACAATGTTCTTTCTCCAAGGGGCACCGTGCACCCTCCCTAGAGGAGCTGCACATTACGGTGCGGGATCATCTCTGTTAGATGCTAAGGGACAAGGAGCCGCGTAGACTGGGAAGGCGTCGCATATAATGAGTTTAAGCACCTGAAGCTGTCCGTGCTCAAAATCTTTGGATTCCGACCGGAAGACAAGCTGGTGAGGTATGTCAGAAGTATGATGGAAGCAGCAGTGAATCTGAGGGATGTGTTCCTGTTTAACAAGCTAGTGTATGTGAGAGGTGCTGCAAGCACAAGGTTCCAGAGTCTGGCATCCAGATCACCGTGGCCGAAGAAGCAGAGGTTCTCGCTGAGGAAGCGAATTATCAGCGGCACGAACTCGCTTGCTGTGATTCACTTTCCGAGTTCCTTTGATACTAGTCAGTAGTTACTAGTTACTCGCATATATAGGCGCACTGCATGATGCAGTTTACAAAGATAATTGTAATGCAGCGGTAAAAGTCTTACTTTTGGCTTCCCAGTTTCTTTGCAGTACCAGAAAATTAACAAAGAATACGCTCCCCCTCAAACACTAGATGGTTTAATCATATAAATGGTATAGTAGCAGAATAATACAAGCTAGGTTGATGCATGCATGAAGTCGGTGATGTTGACAGGCAAGCCTGCTCCTTCATACGTAGCTCCTTTTTTTCTATCACTAACGCTAACTGATTGAAGACTCAGTAGGTGGTTTTTTGTATTCATGGTGATTTTTGTATCCACACACAACCAGAAGCCCAACCTCAGCGCAGCCTTTTATCACAAATAAAGATGGAGTGACTAAATCCTCCATCACAATCAAAAATCAAAACGAGTGTGAGCAACCAAAAAGAGGGCTGATACGTTTATTATTATCAAAAATCGAATGAATAGGTGGATTCTTCCCAGTACATATATATAGTGATGATAAAATGAATCTCAGTCAACTAGTACACAACAGGTCGTATCAGATACATCTTTATTTTCCACAATGTCAATGCTTTCATATAAGACATAATAAAATGAATTGGCCGGTCACAAGAAGCATAAAAACTTCATCTCCTGTCTGATGCCACTGACTCAGCGGAAAATAGATACTTCACGCGAGAAAGCACCGAGTCGTGTGCCGGATCATATGGATGGTCCTTGGATGGGATCTCCAGTATAGCAGGCACAGGTTTGTTGTATCCATCAACCAAGAACCTTATCATGTTTGCCACCTGACAAACAAAGATTGACATATGTCAGCCATTGCATGAATATGCGCGATGCAAAGATTATTCCAAGTGGTCAACGTTTGATATGCATCTAACCGAAACGGAAACTACACTGACAAATGGAGTTTCTAATAGGGAAGCTAGAAGCCATAGTTCTCCATACAAGTGCCTGACTACACTCAAATCAAAGGTTCAAGTAGCGTGACCAGCTACCCATGTGAGGATGTATGAATGCAGCTGGAAGTGCTAGAGTTCTAAAGCCATTGCTTGCACAGACAGTCCACTGAAACATTTATTGATGCTTTGATTCAAAGTCGACAAAATCCCAAAACCAACTAACCTATGCAAATTGTTCAAGAAAATTATTGGATATAATGTTTCCCAGATCACGTTATGATAGAAAATCACAAGCAAATACACAAAAAGAGGAAGTTATCCATTACCATGGAAAATAATATTTTGAGGCATGTAGCTTTGGCAAGAATTTTCCTTACAACTAACTCATTGGCAAATATACTGAGGCAAGAATATTTAACTCCCCAGTGACTCCTTTATAAATCATGATACAAAAGAATAACCAGCTCAGTGGCAACAACAACTTATTTAACTAGGCAACTTACATATTGGCTGATGAGTACTATCGCGATGTCCTCTCTTGCAGTGAACTCCTTAAATGCATCTTCAATTTGCTTAACTGTTGTTTCTGTAGCATACAAAGACAAAAGTCATAAGTATACATTCCAAGAAACTAATGCCTAATAGACACAGGTAATATCATCAACACTGCAAATGTAATTAATAACATAAAGAAGCAAAAGCAATTGTGCTATGAGATCTATACAGGAAGGAAGCAATCACAAAAGGGGCTAAAACTAAAATAAAATAAGGTATCCATACATTACGATATCTTCTTCTTTCCAAAACAAAAAAGGTATACCAGCTGACCAAGCAATAGAGAATGTACCCATTGGCCAACCATCCAAATAAGTCATCCATCAAAGGTCACAAAAATAAACAAAACAAAAGGTTTTAACCAAGTCGCAATAGTTCAGCCCAACAGATTAGCAACTTGTTAATCGTAGATGATTGTGTAATGTTCGGATCTAAATTCTGTCAGATCGCTATAAACTATTAATAAACGATACAGTGCCTATCACTGAATAATATAGATAGCCAAACGCCTGCATTCAGAAAATTCATGAAACAGAGCAAGTGTTTATGTCCTGATAACATGGGTCGATGCAAGTGGACTTTACTGAATCAGCCAATAGAGACATTCATGTGATGTCAATTGATCACACATACAGAATTAAGCAAGTTAAAACTGCCTGATGCGGGTAGACAAATTAAACAGATTTGTGTATTAACAAGTTCAAGGCATTACTGTTATCAACAATAAGGTAATTGGTTTTCTTCCTCAGATCAACATTGCCAACTCCAGCCAACAAAAATCCAGTCACCGTGTCCTGCAGACAAATGATGGGAAAAATCATTCCTTTTGGATTATTAAGTTTAACAACACTGAGAACCTGGATATATCCAGAAAAGGATTTACAAGCAAAGGAAGGGACATGTATCAATATCTCTAAAACATTCAATTGATGATGGAAACTTCTTTACTCTTTGTTCAGACTATTAGTGTGTCGTCTACTAGTTGTAGCATGTTAGACTAAAAACATTATTCACAGCTAATGCTGATGATTGTAATGCTACTGACAATGCCATAAGTTCATCCTGGAGCTGTGAGCATGGCATTATCACCAGCACCTTGTTTCATCATATTTTTTCAGTGTTGTATTCGTTTGTTAGTAAGACAATGAACACTGCTTCTGATGGCAGTCTGAATAAACTAAAAGAAACCAGCCGACATGCTGTCTGCCTTGTAATGTCAGTAATACATGAATCGATTGATACATCCAGTGCTCCCCAGACCAACAACCAATTTAAGGAATTTTGTAATGCACGAATTCCCAGCTATTTGCAAGAAAGAAGCCGCAGGAAATCTCATTGAAATCAGGCCTGCCTAATACGGATCTTCAACAACATCAGTATCCCTATCTCTGGAGCAACAATTGGATCCAGGAAGTGCCAGGCAAAAGCAAGACGGTCAGGTACCTCGTCGGCGATGATGGCGATGAGGGCGGAGCTGTTGGTGGGGATGTTGGCTCTCCCTGCCATTGTCGCGCCCTCCTTCCTTGCTGCTCAGCTGCAACCGAAAACAAGACTTGGATCAGAGAAGGAATCCAGCGACTGATAGGTGGATCGTGATCTTGATTGGATCTTGTGAATTACTTACTCCGCAGCGGAGCTGGGAGAAGAGAAATCCGGCGCGAGAGAGATCGACGAGAGGTCCCTCCCGAATCTGCCAATCTGTTTTGCGGATACGTGTGTTGAGTTGAATTCCCCTTTCCTTGATAATAACATCTGCAAGTGGGACCCACCAGGCAGCTGGAGAGAATCCCATCCAATCCACACACCGGATTGGTGTAGGTTTCGTATTTGTTTTTTTTTATTATTATTATTATCGTGCGGCTATTTATGTTTTTTTAGCACATCGTGCGGTTATTTATGTGGCCGGCTGAAAACAGGGTACATGAATGCAAATTTATTAAAAATTTGAAACTCTGCGAAAAAAATCTACTCCATCTATGTGCTCCTGCCCTTCATCTCGTTCGAAGCGATGAACTCGACCGAGAGATGAGCAGGATGAGTGATTGAGAATTTGAGATAGCTTGGACATGTCGATCAACAGACTTAAAAAAAAAAAAGGATGAATGAGTATGAAAGATGATTTGTGATTTGCAGCAGCAGCATCAGACGCAACGAATGATGAATACAGGTACCGGAACTTGGATTTAACGAGACGAGACGGCAGATCCCGTGGCCGCCCACTGATCTATGAATGTTTTTCTCTGACCATCAGTTTTGTAGCATTGCAACACGTTCGTGACATGCTTGTATGTAAGTATCTTCTAGAGCATTCGCCTACCAAAGCTTGAGCATTTGGTATTTTATTCGAATACTTCAGGTAATGGATTTGATATTTTTGTTTTACACAACAAAAGCATTGTTGCGACAATTTGATTATCTCAAGAATTCGAATCAAAACTTACATACAACAGGTGATTTTTCTAGACAAGGGTGATTCATTAAGCACGGGACAAGAAGGCCCCTCGAGTCTGACAGACATGCGGGCCCTCCCATCCCCGTCCTCCTGGCCTCCTCGACATAAATAATTCCCCACCCCCGCTCACCCCGAGCCTCTCCCGCCCGATTGCCGGGGTTGAATTCCCCTCCCTTGATAAACAACATCTGCAAGTGGGACCCACCAGGCAGCTGGAGAGAATTCCATCCAATCCACACACCGGATTGGTGTAGGTTTCGTATTTGTATTATTATTATTATCGTGCGGCTATTTATGTTTTTTTAGCACATCGTGCGGTTATTTATGTGGCCGGCTGAAAACAGGGTACATGAATGCAAATTTATTAAAAATTTGAAACTCTGCGAAAAAAATCTACTCCATCTATGTGCTCCTGCCCTTCATCTCGTTCGAAGCGATGAACTCGACCGAGAGATGAGCAGGATGAGTGATTGAGAATTTGAGATAGCTTGGACATGTCGATCAACAGACTTAAAAAAAAAAAAGGATGAATGAGTATGAAAGATGATTTGTGATTTGCAGCAGCAGCATCAGACGCAACGAATGATGAATACAGGTACCGGAACTTGGATTTAACGAGACGAGACGGCAGATCCCGTGGCCGCCCACTGATCTATGAATGTTTTTCTCTGACCATCAGTTTTGTAGCATTGCAACACGTTCGTGACATGCTTGTATGTAAGTATCTTCTAGAGCATTCGCCTACCAAAGCTTGAGCATTTGGTATTTTATTCGAATACTTCAGGTAATGGATTTGATATTTTTGTTTTACACAACAAAAGCATTGTTGCGACAATTTGATTATCTCAAGAATTCGAATCAAAACTTACATACAACAGGTGATTTTTCTAGACAAGGGTGATTCATTAAGCACGGGACAAGAAGGCCCCTCGAGTCTGACAGACATGCGGGCCCTCCCATCCCCGTCCTCCTGGCCTCCTCGACATAAATAATTCCCCACCCCCGCTCACCCCGAGCCTCTCCCGCCCGATTGCCGGCCATGGCGAAACCCTCCGCCGGCTTCCACACGCCGCGCCCCTCCTCCCTCCGCTCCTCCTCA
>LAPY01000020.1:294095-305793 GCA_000970635.1 Eragrostis tef
AATGCTTGTCACAACAGTTATTGCATCGCAAAAGAAGCATTCAGTTCAGCATGGCTTACTTGTTCTCAGCTTTGCTCTTCTCACTCTCCTCCCAGGCCTTGATCATCGACAATTTCCTGTCCATCTCCACCTTTGCAAGTACGGCATCTGCAACATTCTCTATTGATTTCAACTCATCGTTGTGAAAGATTCACAACAGCATTTTAACTGAAACTCTAGGTTACCTCTGTCAGCCGGGCTAGCTGCAGCATTTTCCACTGGCACCGGAGGTCCATCTGCAGATGAAAATGGATTAGCCATCACAGTAGTAGTGCTGAACATAATCATATACATCATGTATTTGTTACAGAGCCATGTTAGATTATTAGCAAAGTTAATTGCGAGTTACTCTGGTTTCAGCCAACCTGACAAGGACATTTCAGAGTACAGAGTAACGGTCGATCTAGAACAGAAAAAAAAAATCTCAGATTGTCAGACTCAGAGCTGGATCTCAGAGGCATTTCGCACTGAAGCTGATGACTTGTGTGAACAAGATGATACAAGGTACTTTGGATCTCATATGAGTTACATTTTCGAATGAATATAAAACAATGTCATTAAAGCTGCCGGAACAAGCTGAAAGGAAATTGCTGAATGTTTTCAGAAACAAGCTGAAAGGAAATTGCTAGCGCAACTGAAGATCTTACGCATGGCTACTCCACCGACATCGCCTGCGCCGCCAGCGGCCGCTGGTGGCACCATGTCTGCTTTCGTAGGCTCCTGAGACTCCATCTCACCTTGCTCTGGAAGATGATGATTGATGACAAGCTGCTAATCTCCTGCTCCTTTTAGAAGCTTGCGGAAGCTCAGTGGGAGGAGTAGAGCTTACGCGTCGCACCACTAATCAAAAGCCACGGAATTGCTTTTACTTGGCTATAGGGCCCGCCGGAAAGCGCGGGCGATGACTAAACCAGGGAGGCGCGAGTTAATTATGTCTCTTAATCCTTGGTGGACGGAATGATGGCGGACACGTCATCGCCGGCCACACGCCACGCGTCGTCATGATTGGCTTTCCAGGCTTCCATGGCCGGAGCTACGTGGCGCGGATTGACGAGGTGCCACCTCCCACGTCGCCGGTTCGCGAGCAGTAATCTCGTCGTTTTTTCACGAGATGTCACCATCGATAGTGTTTTTTTTTTTGTAGGGAGCTCAGCTCACCCTGTCGGAAGAGAGAGAAATTTTTCTTTTGACTTGTGCTGGTGGAGAGAGAGTCTCTCCCTTTCCTTTTGGCGAGCGAAAGTTGATGATGAATGATGACCTTCGAGTGGGCTCAGATTCAGAAGTTCTTTGGCATGGAGTCGAGTTATTGGGCTTAGGCCGTCATGTAGCAGTTGAGCAAGCCACATGCTACTGGGCCCATTACTGGCGAACCGACCCAAATCCAGAAGCTTGCGTCGAAATCGAAAGGAAGGAGAGGACGACTTGGGCAAAATTCTCCGCTAGGGTTTGGTCTTTTCTTCTCGCTGTTGTTTGTCCCGGCGGCTGGTGGCGAGGGAAGATGTCGAAGAAGAACAATCTCGCCAAGAGGAAGAAGCAGCACGAATTCGACCTCAAAAGTACGCTCGCCTCATCTCTTGTTCCCCTCTCTCGCCGAATTTCTGTAATTGGTCTGATTTGGTCGTGCGGTGGTGGTAATGTGCAGGGGAGAAGGAGGCAAGGGAGAAGCAGGTCAAGAAGCTGCAAGCCAAGAAATCCAAGATGAAGGTAGTAATCCTCTACCGTCCTATATGAAACGCATTGCAGAGCATTGGAGTTTCGCTCTTAAACTAGTTCCTGATTCACCGGTCCGTATCACCGGAGCTTGATTTCTACGTGTGGTTCACCTTGTGCTAGGAAGTAAAGCTTTGTTCTTCTTTTTTAACTGTAGTATAATTAACTTGATTTCACGAGGACTAGAGTCTCAGCTGACTATACCCGGAAAAGAACAATTCCAATCCTTTTTATTCAGCTCAAAATGCCACTTAGCTATCAAATTTTGTTTCAAACTGTCCACGATCATAAGTAGTATTTAGTCTTTCAGCTCCAGCTTGGAGGCATTGCCGACCACTAAATTATCACAGCATGAGTGTTGAATGGTTAGTTCTACCCAAGCCGTCTCTCTTAATGTTTCTCAAACGGAGAAGTATAATTTCCATTCCTCATCTTTTCATTGTGAATAAGCTTCCTATTCTTAAGTATCTGAGGAGTTAAGAGTCCTGTTATTCCTCTATTATTGATGTCTAGTGAAAATGATGTGCTTAGTGGTTAGTACTCATTAGACGTCTTGCTGGAATCACATATAGCTTCTTTGATAGGAACTAATATCTGTTTATCTGTTATTTATCAAATTAT
Organism: Eragrostis tef; assembly: GCA_000970635.1. Taxonomy (NCBI): domain Eukaryota; kingdom Viridiplantae; phylum Streptophyta; class Magnoliopsida; order Poales; family Poaceae; genus Eragrostis; species Eragrostis tef. Next base: position 296,466 of record LAPY01000020.1, read on the forward strand.
TGTCGCCATGAACAGTTTAGCAGTACTAGGAGTCAACTTGTCTTGTGTTTTTCGGTGGATAGAAACGGCCTTTTACTCCGAAGTGCTATCTAGTTGTTTTCTGTAATTCAGGATTTTTTTTCCGGAATGTCTCCTTGGGGCATCAGAAGTGTGCATGTTGTCCATTTGAAATACTTATCTGTGAAGTTCTTTGTACCAGCTTTACAACTCTTTTGTTCATTCTGGACCTATGGTTGTCATTGGTCCCTGTTTGTAAGCCATGTTGTGGGCGGATGGGGTTTAGGCCTTATGCTTTGCCTAGAGCTTTGGAGATAGAAGAGATTATATTGGTTAGGGATAAACTTGATGCATACGGTTATCTTGTATACAGACCGGCTTCACTGGCCTAAACAATGCTGGTACCAAATTGGCTTGCTAACAAGCAAATCACAACTGCAATTCTGAACTAACTGAAAACCTGAACCTGAACTTATCCTATCGACATGGCAAGGAAAGGCGGTGGGCGGTGGAGTAGTGCCGTGACTGCCGTCGCCATATGACAGCCATCTGGTATGCTGCTACCAGGTGGCTCATCTAACCTTTGTTCTGCGGAGAAACATTGGTACCATATTGTCTTCTTAAACTTCAACTGTATTCTTGATAGCTCTATGTGACAATGTACCATCACAATTTGAATATTTATATATTGCGCTTCAGGAAAACTCTTAGTTGACGCAGCGGTAGCCTCTTTATATACCTTCATACTTCTTGAGTCTGGTTACTGTAAGTTCGTTGTATTTGTGAAGTTCTTTATATGCCTTCATACTTTAGTTTGTGTCCGGACGTTTTTGGGCTGTTGCTTGCATTGAGATTATATCTGAACTAAGTTTGCGCATTTATCTTGATTCTTTCAGATTGATGGTGGTGAGATGAAAAGAAAGGGTGGCAAATTTAAGGTTGGCAAGAAAAAAGTGAAGACCAAACTTTCAGCCTTAACGAAAGCCAAAGCTGCACAAGCCATGGAGGTCGACAAGTGACTGCGTAGCTCTGCTTCATACAATCTGCATTCTATCCGCGGATGTGCTCACCTGAAGTTGATTGTCTGAACAATGCTCGGATGGATAGCATCTTCCCGGAATTAGATAACCCAGGCAACTCCCTCCCGGTGCAGCTTGTTACCCTTTTTTGTGTTTATATGTACTCCTGTAGTGGCAGAGTTTGGTTGTACGTGTCAAAAAAACGTGGCTGAAGTATTTTTTTCAGTAAGATCGTTCAAGTAATCTGATTTACGATGCCCATAATCTTTTGCTAGGAATGCTGCTTTGGATGCGCCAGCATTTGCATGTCAGTCAGTGCTGTGTGGTTCCGCTGAATCATGAAATGCTTTTCTTGCTGACAGATAGGAGTATCCTTTTTCACTAGTTTCCCTCCTTGCTCTCGAGAGCTTTCAGATTGCAAAATTCTTGTGTAGAGACTGCTGCCGGAGAAACGCTGGTCTGCCCATTGTTTGTGTTTTTGTGCGTATGTAGCTATTGTGGTGAGAGTACGCCGTGTCAGACGCCTTGGATTTGTCCTGTTGCCCATTGTTTGTTTAATCTCCTCGGAAGTGGCGACAAGGCGTCCAAACCGCCCTGGCACATGGTCAGCTTCAAGCTGTACTCCATTGTAACTTACTGGTGGCCCCTGAGCATGCGAGTACATGCTAGTACGTGATGTGGAAGTGCTCACGTCTTTGCCTTGTTATACGGAGCGAGAGAGAGAAAAAAAGGAGAAAATTCCAAACTCAATAAGTCGAGTTGATATCATGTCACAGCCGCTTTGTCACTTCAGTGTAACCGTTTCTGAAGAAAGAGTTCAGGCACATCCTGAAAGAACTGGAGTGGAAATAACCCTTTTCTCTGCTTGAACAAGTGTAAAAAAATAATAATCTCTTTTTGATGGTACTTCTAATAAACTTGCTCATCTCTGTCTGGGTTCTCAATCAAATTATTAAAAGTGAATCGCACAAAACTACAACTATTTGTGTTAAGGTTTCACAAAACTACAACTTTTAGAACCTATTTTAAAGAACTACAACTATTTTACATGTGTTTCAAAAAACTACAATTTTTGTGTCCGGCTCCACATGTCAATCTCAGTTTCAGAACACTACCATCTGTGAGGCTGACATATGAGACCGGACATAAAAGTTGTAGTTTTCTCAAACACATGGTCAAAATAGTTGTAGTTCTCTAAAATAGATTTCTAAAGTTATAGTTTTGTAAAACTTTAACACAAATAATTGTAGTTTTGTGCAATTCACTCAATTATTAAACTGGAGTATCATCCTGGCTTACGCGTCAATAAACGGTGTCTCTGTCTCCGTACTCGGTCAAGGCTAGGATCATTTGTGACAGCATCTGATGGAACGCTGTTGCAGTGTTGCAACGGTACAGCCAGCCCGAAATATGCCAAACTAACAAAACACAAAATATTATGAACAAATTCTTTTAGAAAAAAAACTAAACACCAGATGAATAACCTTTTAACATCGAAGGAGGCATTCATCGCTCGCATTGCTTTTCACATCTAGCAAAACTAGATATGTGATGTTACTTGAGCGTAATTACGAAAAATGATATACAAACTACCAACGTTTTTTACTATCATGATCGGGGGCCTCTAAGATGAAGTAGCTGTGAAACTAATCGCGTGTTTTGATATTTTTGTTTGTCATGATCTTAATCACATATAGTTGCATACGGTCAGGGACGGAGCCAGGTTTAGGCCAACCTGGGCTCCGGCCTCCCTTGCTTTGGGCAAATATTTGAGGAGATCAGCATAAGACATTAGGATAAGCAGTAGCCGTTAATCACCATAGAAATAAGACTGATTCTTCAATCCGGCACCCTCTTGCCATTAGTGCTAGCTCGGCCACTGCATACGGTAGTCTGCGACACGTGTAGCATTGTTGTTATTTTTACTCTATCTTAACGGGACAAGTCGTGCTTCATGTACTAATAAAGGATGAAGAAGTTAACCAACGCATGCATATTGGTTCGCTCAACAAAACTGGTTTGGGCCTTGTTCGTTTCTCTTCGATCTAAATTTTAAAAGGCTTTAAATAAAGAATCTAGTACTAAATAAAGTCTAAAGATAATTTTTTTTTACAGATGGATACATTTTTATGAGACGAGTCTAATAAGTCTAATTAATCTATGTTTTACTACAATAATGTTACAGTAATGCTAGAGTAACCATCGTCTAATTACAGCTTAACTATCCTTGTTAGATTCGTCTTGTGAATTAGACCAGAGGTTCTGCAGTTAGTTTTATAATTAAACTTTATTTAATATTTTTAAATGACAAGATTTTTTTTAGACTCAAACATCTGAAAAGTGCTGAAGAAAGAAATATGCTATTCTGGCGTTCGCAGACAATCCTCCTCTCTCTCTCCCCCACACTCTCTCTCCTCGAACGCATACACCATACATGCTCGCTCTTCCTCTTCGGTTCGTCCCCTGTGATCCCTCTCTCCCCCCATCTCTAGGGTTTTAGCACCCCATTTCCGCATCGCCATTACGATCGGATCACTCCCCTCTCGCCCGCCGCCAAGCAGATCCTGCCACGGATTACCAAGGCCTCCGGCGCCGCCACCTTCGCCTGAGAGGCCTCCACCGAAAACCTCTCACAAATCCCTTCCTTTTTTGGCCATTTGTTGCAAAGATCGGGATTTTTCCCCCATTATTTTCTCGTTTTCGTTCCTTCGGTTCCCGGAAATTTCACCGCTTTCTTGAGATCTCGTGCCGTTCGATCTGATCTTGCCTCGTCTCACGAGAAGAATAGCAGTTTTGGGAGAAGGTTCGTGGGGGGAGAGGTCCTCATAGTTGAGATTCTTGCATCCATTTGGTCGCTCCAATAGCTTTTCGGAGCATCTGATCTCGAATAGTGAAGGAAAGTTGCCAACTTTGTGCCCCGTTTAACTTGGCCGCGTGTATTGTTGGGTGCTAGTGAGCTCCGCGGCGCCGCCCATTCCATGAATGGACGGAAGGGAGTCCACAGTGGCGTCGGGGCCGAACTTCTCCTCCTTCTACGCGCAGCACCGGGGCACAGGAGGTCCGGGTGTCCCCGGCCACTCGCCGGGGATCCACGGCCCTCCGCCGGGCGGATACCGGCAGCAACTTGATGCGGTCTCCGCGGGGTACGCATTCCATAACCCGCACGTTGGTCCTCCCCACATTGGGCAGGGGTACCACCATGTCGATGCTTCACCCCCTGTGCCACAGCAAGGCACTGGTGGTGGCGCCACCGCCGGTGGTGGTATGGACATTGGCATGGGTGTAGCCATGGGTGCTGATGCTAAAGGGGATCAGGGGAGTGGGGTTGGCCAGGATGAGCAGGTGAAGAAGAAGCGGGGTAGGCCAAGGAAGTATAAGCCTGATGGGCCAGTGACCCTCGGACTCTCGCCATCTTCATCGTCAACACCGCACTCGTCGAGCCCTGGGATGGGTACCATGGTCACCACTCCAGGTTCAGGGGGCTCAGGGGGTTCAGGCTCGGGTGCCCCATCTGAGAAACGTGCCAGAGGGAGGCCACCTGGGTCTGGGAAGATGCAACAGTTGGCTTCGCTTGGTGAGCTCCTGCTTCCTTGTAACTTCACTAACATATCAGATGCTCTATGGTAATTGATCCATCAAACTGCCATATGAGTCGTATGCTTTATTTGTGCAACTGGATTTGAAAAAAAAAATTGCACTGGCCAATTATCAGTAGATTTCAACCTCCTTAATAATGTACTTCTTGATGGCAGAAACTTTTTGTATGGTAGCATTGCTTCTTATGTATGAATATGCTCTGACTGCTGTATTAGGTAATGTTTAACTTCCTTGAATCCAGAGCCATGTCATCTATCATGCAATGTAAGGGAAATTGTGGACTTAACTTTTGAGTTTTGTTGCACTGATGTATCATATCTGAAACCCGTGCGCTGTTATACTTCTGCTTTGCTTTTTGTTTTTTCCCCTACGTTACATCCCACTAGTTTTCCTGCCACGATATACCTGCCTTCTTGGCAAATGCGGTTTCCCAAACCTTCCAATTCTGTGAAAACATGCATCTGTTACATAGTGTCTTGAGGATTCTGTTGTGAATTGTGGTAGTTCTTAAGTATTGACCTTTCTTTTAAACATCTTATGGAATGGGCAGTCCAGTTCTTGAACTGACTTAAGTATTTCAAATCGTCTGCTGCCTCTCTTATGTAAATTATCTTGGCTTTTCTTGAAAAAAGAAAGAAAGAAAGAAATGTTCCTTTGTGTGACTAGATTTTTTTAAAAAATTTCTGTCATCTGATGAAGTGCTGTTTTGTTATCTTCAGGAAAGTGGTTTCTTGGCTCTGTTGGAACAGGTTTCACGCCTCATGTGATTATTATTTCACCAGGAGAGGTAAGTTAGGGTGCTTGCTAAATGACAATCACTTATTTTTAAAGGTGCTGTTGAACCCTTTGTTGATTATGTGTTACTATATTGTTCAGTAGGTTTGCTGCTTTGCTTAGTGCCATGAGTGATTATTGTCGGTATCGGATACTACAGATTTCCTTTGAAAATTTTGTCCAGTGCGCATATCCGATCCTTTTCGTGCTTTAATAAAAGTTAATCTGATAGGTGAAGGTATCTAAATTGGCAACATATGAACGGATGAACCTATAACTAGTGTAACAATCTCATCTTATTGGTCACAGCCAAGTCATTGTGTTTGAGTTCACTGATGATATTTGGTGATTGCTATTACTGTTGTACATTAAGTTTTACTTTATTTCTTAACTAAGAAATCTATAAATTTGTGATTTTGTGATGTGGAGTCTCAGTTGCTTTATTATCATTGTAAATCGAGAAAGCTAAATTCTTCAGGTAAAACTTGACTTGCTGATGATTCATTGTTAACATTGTATCATTAGAAAGAAACTACTTGATATAACATAACAATTCCATTTTGTATCTTAGGTCTATTATCTTGGTAAATAAATGCACTTAAAAAAGTTTCAAGGTCATGGTCCAAGTGCTGTTATGAAACCCTGGTTATAGCATAATTCGATTTTTATGGGTTATCTATTTGGGTATTCTATCTTGTTCTCTTTTTTTTTCGTTTCTCTCTGGTTGCCACCAAGCCATCTATTTACCTTATTCCATCCTCCGGGGCACCAACTACTCAAAAAGCAAAATTAGAGTGTGATAATCTTGTCTATTTCAGGAAATATTAACTTATGTGTCGTTTTGCTTTGGATTATAGCTTTCTCTTATGTGCAGGATGTTGCAGCCAGGATAATGGCCTTTTCACAACAAGGACCAAGGGCGGTATGCATTATTTCAGCGACTGGAGCTGTTTCCACTGCAACCCTTCAGCAGGATTCGGACTCTGGTGGTGTTGTTACCTATGAGGTATCTTGCTGTCGGTTATCATTTCCACTAAATTAATTAAAATAAAAGATTGCCCATTATCCGAATCAGGCAAAAGTCTTTGCTGGTGGCTGTTTACCTGGATAGTAATATTGCTTGCATGTCACGGCTGGACCATTGCTGTCATAGATATACATAGAATCATGTCATGTTTTATCTATGAAGTATCAGTGTGCATAATTTTGCTCGGATTGGTATCTGTACTGTGAATATATGATCCCCGTTAATGATCGTTGTAACCATCTTCAAGGTTGTTATGCAGGCTGCACATCACAACACCTTTATTGATTTTTTTTACATGGAACTATTCACTTACATTAAATTCCAGCTATATGTATCATTTGTCCTTGGTTAATTGACACCCTTATTATGATTTACTGTTGATTTGGCAGGGTCGATTTGAAATCCTGTGCCTTTCTGGGTCATACTTGGTGCTAGATGATGGTGGCACGCGGACCCGAAGTGGAGGCCTTTGCATAGCTTTGTGTGGCCCTGACCACAGGGTTATTGGTGGAAGTGTGGGTGGAGTCCTGACAGCAGCTGGAACAGTTCAGGTGATTACTATTTTTCTGTGCTAATAGCTCATCCAGTCCTTTGTGAAGTGGTATCAGTATACTATCCGTGTCAGAATTTTGCTGTCATATTCATATGGCTTGTTTGTCACCTCAACCGAGATAAAAGAACCATTGCAACCGTCTTGTTTGTCTTCTACACTGTAGTCAGTCTCTCTTCTCATTCAGGTAGCTAGTTATGAGGCTGTTGTGCATTGTGCTTGAGTTATTTCTTACACAACGCTTTTGCATTGCTGCAGGTGATAGTGGGAAGCTTCATGTATGGTGGTTCAAAGAAAAATAAAGCGAAAGCCGAGCCAGACATGGAACATGAAGAGCCACATGCTGGTGACGAAGAGGCCCCTGCAATGCCGATGCCCGAGCTCAACATGCCACCTCACCCAATGAGCGGATGGCCAGAGGGTATGATGAATCAAATGGACTCGAGATCGTCAAACATTGATATCAATTCGATCCGTGAGTAGTTCTCTGGTGGATAAACAGATGGAAAGACCAGGCCAGGCTCTGACTTTGAACAAACTCTGCTCCCTTCCCCTCTGAGGACACAGCATGTACTAACTTCTTGTAGGTGTGAGAAGGGTTGTTGTAATTGATGTGTTCGTGGTGTTAGAAACTCTACATATCATGTTATGACGGCGTACTTTGGTGTTGTATTGTGGTAATGAGAGATGGTGCTACCTGCTATATGGAAGAACCTGGCTATTGAGTTGGTATGTATTGATAAGTCGCCGTTCTGTGAGGACTTTTAGATGCCGAAAGGGTCCTGCTAAACTGCTACTATTTTATTTGCAGAAAATAATGTTCGGGTCGTTCAAAAGTCGGCTTGGCAGGATTAGTGTTGGTGGAATTGCGAGTAAAAGAAAGTAGGTCAAAAGGAATGTAGTAACTGCTTTGCATTCTGTTCAAAAACAAAGTAAGAAACGGATCGAATTGGAAAATGAGCTCCTGCTCGTTGGTTGCTAGTTTCTTTGGACTCGTTCACCTGTATATTTGGTCGAGTAATCTCCCTACAGATCGACACGCGAGCTCCCAAATTCCAAAATGAAAAGTAAGAAAAAACACATGTTGACACCAAACGTCCTGATCTAACACGTAACAAGTAGATTAACAGCCACCCATGAGAGAAGGAGCGTCATAAGTGTAACAGAGGGTCCGTGCATGTATAATTTGTGAGATTGGCTTGTTGATATATCGTTTTAAGTTCGGTATAGTTATACATCATAAATCTAAACACTTGTTCAACAGCATCAAAGGGTCCATAGCTCAGTGGTAGAGCAATTGACTGCAGATCAATAGGTCTCCGGTTCGAACCCGGATGGGCCCTTGTTCATTGATTTTTTTTGTATGGTTTGTTGACACTTTTGACCATAGTTTTGTGAATTGTTACTAGTCCATGCTGCTATGTTGTTCCGGTGAAGAGCAGGGCCGTCCCTGGGCATGTGCGGCAGGTGTGACCGCACAGGGCCCTCAAATAATCTAAACACTTCAGAGAAGATTTCTTCAGTTACTTGAAGTCCCAAGGCTCCAAACTGCAACCGGATAGCTGCTTTGCTACATGAGCTTGTGTCGATTGACGATGGGATTGGTAATCGATCAATGCAGTGGCTCGCAGCACTGCCGCCCCCATGTTTTTATTTTCCAATTGTGTGATTATGATCCGGCATGCTGCAGTTTCTAGCAACGCAGCCTGTCGCGCTCTGCTCTCGATCCCTGATCCTAATCCTTCCTCTACGGCTTGGTTGCCCCACTATCGCATGAACGGCTGCACGCCAACGGCAGTGGTGCATCATGCAGTCGCTCGATCTTTGCTCACGTCGCGTCAGGCGCCATAAGGTCGTGCGCTAAGCTCTTTTCTCTTTCATAGTTTTGTTTACAGATTATCAAATAAGTGACCAGTGCATCACTCGTTTTTTTCAATCTTGTGAGCTGTGATAATCTTGACGCTAACTTTAAACTGATGGACGATCTGATATACTTAAAGTTTAGGGCTTCATTTTGGATTTTTGCACAGGGCCCCTGATTAGTCCGGGACGGCCCTGAAGAGTTTACAACTACAAGGGCGTTTTTGACAAAGAGGTAGGTATGTATGCGCAACTTGGTGCAACTTCTTGTTGAGAAACGGAGGTAAAATCAAATTTGGACTTTTGACCCGGCCGGAACTATGTAAATTATCTTGGCTTTTCTTGAAAAAAGAAAGAAAGAAAGAAATGTTCCTTTGTGTGACTAGATTTTTTTAAAAAATTTCTGTCATCTGATGAAGTGCTGTTTTGTTATCTTCAGGAAAGTGGTTTCTTGGCTCTGTTGGAACAGGTTTCACGCCTCATGTGATTATTATTTCACCAGGG
>LAPY01000020.1:306964-317845 GCA_000970635.1 Eragrostis tef
GACCCGCCCGCCGAAGCCGAAGGGGATGTAGCCCATGCGGTGGCGGCACCCGCCCTGCACGGGGTCCCTGGCGAAGCGCTCGGGCCTGAACTCGTTGGCGTCGTGGCCCGGCCAGAGGTCGGGGTCGCGGTGCATGGCCACCACGTCCACCCACATGTTGGTGCCCTTGGGGATGCCCGCCACGTCACGCAGCGCCTGCCTCTGCACGTTGGGCGACGGCGGGTACAGCCGCAGCACCTCGCTCATGACCCAGCCCATCTTGGTCAGCCGGCCCAGCGCCGCGGCGTCCAACGGCAGCATGTCAGGGAGGACGTCGCGGATCTCGTCGCGCAGCGCGTCCTGCCACTCCGGGTGCGCGGCCAGCATGAGCAGCGTCCAGGACAGGGCCAGCGCCGTGGTCTCGTGGCCCCCGAAGAAGAAGGTCTTGCACTCGTCCACCAGCTCCCGCGTCGTCAGCTGCTTCTGCTTCCTGTTCGGCCCGGCGGCCAGCAGCAGCGACAGCAGGTCCGCCTTGTTGTTCTGATCACAGCAGCTTCGACGCCTGGTGTCGATGACGCGGAGGAGCAGGGCGTCGATCTCCCGGCCCAGCTTCCACGCCTCGTACGTCCTGCGGAGGCTGAGCAGCCTGGCCAGCGGCACGCCCACGAGGCGGTTGGGCTGGAACAGCATCGCCTGCATGGCCTGCAGCTTCTCGAACACCAGCGCGCCGGCCGAGTCAGTCTCCAAGCCGAAGCTGGCCTTGCTCTGCCCCGACGCCACCAAGCCTCCCCACTCGTCGAGCATCCTCGCCGTGGTCTCGGCCATGAGCCCGAGCATGTGGTTGAGGTTGGTGGCCGAGAAGGCCGGGGCGATGATGTGGCGGTGGCGCGCCCAGTCGTCGCCCTCCGCCATCACCAGGCCGCGCCCGAACATGGGCATCCTGTCGCGCCGGAACACGTCGGGCTTGCCCCAGCTCTTGCCCAGCGCGCCGGCCGTGGCCGACTTCAGAAACTCCGGGTCGGCCACGTACAGGAACGGCTCCGTGCCCAGCCAGTACACCAACACCTTCCCGAACGCGCCCCGCCACCGCGCAAAGTACGGGAACACGCTCCCGTGGATGTCGCCTCCCATCGCCACGCCGCCCGGTTTCCTGCTGCTGCTGCTGCTTAGCGCGGCGGCGATCTCGGGCAGGTTGCCCCAAGGGGAACGACGGCCTGGGCCCGTCGAACCCGGCGCAGCGCAGGCGGCGCCTTGTGGCGGGCGGGGCCACCCATGCAGCGTACATGTAGGAGCAGACCAGGACGGCCACCACCGCAATGGCAATGGCGCTGCTGCTACTAAGCACAGCTGCCACTGACGATGCGACCACCTCCATATATTTTCAATTCTTGTGGTGGTGATCGATGAGATGATGATCGAGGACTAGCTAATTAAGCTAGCTGATCAGGATGTTGGGTTGCTTGGTGAGAATGAGACGAATTGGACTGCATATTGCGGGGGTTTATATAGGCGCCACCCAACCTGGGTGCGCTGCGGACAGGAAGATGATGACCTGGGTGGCCTGGTCCTTTCCTTTGACCGACCGGGACGCGGCAGGGTTGGCGAGGTCAGACACACACATATGCCTGGCTGGCCCACGCACGCGTCTCCCCTCCCCAAATTCAGGCATCTCGCTCGCGCCATCTTTCCCCCGGTCAAATCCACAGGCCGAAATGCCCTTCGTCTAACCTCCATATTCAGACTGCTTCTGCTTCTGCCTCTGCCTCTGCCAACACACTCGCCGCTCTTTTAATTTCTTTTCGACCTATCGTTACGGCGGCCACTAACTACTTGTATTTTTACTTTAAAGTCACAATGTTCTAACCATCAAAAGGGGAACAGGGGTCTTGAACAACAGTACGTCAAAAGCTCAAGATTAGCAACCATCTGCCCGGCTACCTTTCTACTGCATGCTAGTCAGTCAGCTGTACGTGTTCATCGCTAAAGTATGCCACCATTCAACTAGCCTTAATATTATAGGACCCCATCGATTAAGCGTGACCGCGTTAGTTGCTACTCCTTGCATGCGTCCGTCCGTACATGTTCGGGTCCCTGGATAATGTGTTCAGCACCCTGCACCCGCACTACGTTCATCTGACCCTTTTCTAACCACTTATGTTTCGCATCCTATCCTGAGAAAAAAGTCTAATGAAAGACTAGTCCACACATATATGTCGAGAGGGTTAACCAACTCCCCTAACGATAAATTCCAGGTTCCTGTGTGACAATTAATGCCACCATCCTATAAGATAGTTCCAGATGCTTGCACCACCGAATTTCTTCCATGGCGACAAATGATCCAATGTTTATGCATGCTCCATGTTCATTTCGAGAAAAGCAGCGTACTGAAGTAGTATGATGCATCCATGCCAATCAACCCCCCAGGAATTGCACGTGCACGTCTTTCTAATCCTCCTGCTAATTTAGTAAAAGTCTCGACATTATTGAGCATGCATAAACTTAATTATATCAATATAATGTGCTTGAGAAATTAAGTACGCTGTCTATCTTCTAAATCTAGTTAATTGGACGGAGAAGGATCGGTGATTGATCCCATCGTTGTGGGTCGAGTTGTGGTACCGTAGCGTTTCATTCACGATAAGATAGCTATAGATATGGCAAGTAGTTTGCTTTTCAGTTTCAGGAGGTGACTGCCCGGGCTGTCAATCCAACACGTCAATCGCCGCCTATCCACGTACTCTTTTCCGATGGAGAACAAGAGTGTGCCGTCCACTCCATAGTTCGGCCGCAAATGGGTAGGATCAACATGATGCGCTTTGACAACAAATTAATTATACTTTTTGTTGCGAAAGATAACAAATGTTTATACGTACGTGGGATTCTGCTGGCCAACATATATATACACTAGCTGCAGATTATATATTGGTACGTACAGACGTAGTATCAGTCAGTGGACTCGCTCTTTCGGCCACAGTTGACTGCCCTACAAGCTCAGTTTAGTTCACACTACGTATCGTGTACGTATATATTAATTCGACATGCATGAATAGCTGTATTTATGAAGTGACGTATAAAGATTCAGTTGCGATTGGGTGGGCCACGCACAGGCAGTTCCATGAGGGAGACCTGCAATATGGCCCATGGGCTGGACCCTGCTGTAGCGAGCAACGACGGACGACGAATCGGATACGGCGCGTGGGCCCAGTCCAGTCAACGGCGCGACCGGTCGTCCGTACCGACCATATAGAGTTGCGGCTGGACCGCACCGGCCGGACGCGCCGCTTTTTCTTCTTCCGTTCCCCCCTCTCTCCAAATAACGGCGCCACACGCCTGCAGCCTGATCGATCGATGATGCTTTCCACTTGGCCGGAGCACAGCCCAATCGTTTTCTCCTGCTTCTTTTTTTTTCCTGATCGGGACAAATGAATTCAATTAATAGGTACTGCTTGCTATACGCAAGGATTTCATTTCATTCAAAAGAAAAACACTGTACGCAAGGAGGCTGGACGGAACGGGACAAAGGTATGGTAGATTGTAGAGAGCAGAGCACCGATGAGTGCTACTACTACATCGATCGGTCCAAAAATGCAGGCGGAGTGTCAAGCTTGAGAAAGATGAAAATTTGGATGTGCGTACATTGAACATCACACATTGATGTTCCAAAGTTCACATACATAACCACCGATAATTGCACCAACCGCCGAGACAGGCCAACAATTTACCACCGCGTGTACACACATTCGGTATATATACAGGTCACAATAATATAGTATCATTTTCCTTTTTTATGAGCTACGGATGCGATACATGCAAACAAACATTTGCTTCAGTCCACTAGCGTCGGGCAAATATAAGGCTCTTCGTCAAACATACGACGGCATAGATACTTTTTTTTCTATGCCGTCGTATGTTAAAAAAAAAACATACGATGGTGTAGATACTTGAGTGTGTATGTACCAGCTACTTCGCATGAGCGCACGGTGCACGCAGCTCCAAAAACAATTGCAAATTAAAAATCATGATATGTACTGCGTGGAGCGGCGAGTCACCATCCATATGGGCTATATTTGACTTGCTTGCTTTCTGACCCGATTGCTCACGCGCGCCGCAAATCGATTCGGGTTTCATTTTATATATGCACGCGGTCAACGCTCGATAATATATAGCAGATTTTACCTATGTTTATTTTCACGATGTTCCTTAAGCGAAGAGAACAGAGAGATAACGCGCCCTGCGAGATGCAGATATTGTCAACAACGCTTTTCTGAATCGTACTCCTACGTGAGTAACAGTTGGAAAACGGCGGGGCAGAGACCATCGCCAATTAGCTGATCCATCGTCGACACTAGCTAGCTACACACACCAACAGGGAAACATTCTGGAAATCATAATGCAAATGCCTATAGCAGCTTATATAATTTGTTGATGCATGCTAACTGTGGCACCATGCATATATCAATCAGATCAGCAAGTGGGCTCACGGTGGAGTAAATTAACTCACCGACGTCGTCACACGAGTTGCACATTTGCCTCATTATCTAGCTAGCTTCTAGCTAGAACGCGTGCACCACCCTACCTAGCTACTCGATCGTACCCACACGCCCCGCTTTATGTTCCAAGCACCTTTGGCCTTTTGGCACCTTTCTCTGGTTTATTATATAATTTATATTATAGCAACAAGTTTTATACTACACGGGAAAAGTTGATGTTCTGAGCACAATAATTTTTCACTCTATAGCTACTCCCTCTCAAAAATCAGAACGGGACACATTTTCAACTGGAAAGAGTTTAAACGATCTCGCACCTTTGCATAAACAACATGAATTACCGCGTCATCCGTACTTTCTATATATACGTGATTTTACCTTTCTCTTTTGTTGACAAATTTAGCTGCATTGCACAGACCCCTACCGTACTGCTCGTACGAAATTTAACCGTCAATGCCATCGGCGCCAAACACAAAACTGAACGGGCTGTCTCTAGCCCAAGTAGACAAAGCCCATCAATAATTTCGGCCCGACACTCTCGTTTTCCTCCGACCGCCCGCCCCTTCCCCTCCATTCGTCCGACTCCTTGTCGCCGGCGGCTTCCCATGGCGCCGCCGCAAGCCATTAGCCCCGCCCTCCAAACCTCCTTCCTATGCTCCCTCGCGCTCGCCTTCCTCCGCGCCGGCCGCCTCTCCGCCGCCTCCCACATCGTCTCCTCCCTCCCCGCCCCCCCTCCCGCGCCCCTCCTCCTCCGCCTCATCCCGGCGCTCGCTTCAGCGGGCCTCGCCACCGCTGCAGTCCGCTTCCACCCCATTCCAGGTGACACCCTCACCCTCAACTCAATCATCCTGTCCTACTGCAGCCTCCGCTTGCTCCGCCCCGCTCTCAACCTCCTCCACGCTTCCGCCAAGCCCCCCTGGCAGGCTGTAGATACTGTCAGCTACAACATTTTCCTCTCTGGCCTCTCCGAACAGGGTCGTGGGGAGCTCGCTCCAGCCGTGCTCGCCGAGATGAGCAAGCGTGGGGTGCCCTTCGATGGGGTCACCGTCAACACGGTGCTCGTGGGACTGTGTCGGAGGGGCCGAGTGGACGAAGCGGCAAGCTTCGCGGAGATGCTGGTCCGAGGCCGAGCAATCGATAGCTTAGATGTGGCAGGCTGGAATGCTCTGATTGATGGCTACTGTAAGGTCCCGGACATGGCCGCAGCATGCGCTGTGGTGGAGAGAATGAGGACGCAAGGGGTTGAAATTGATGTGGTGGGCTACAACAGCTTGGTTGCTGGGTTCTGTCGTGCAGGCGAGGTTGATGCTGCCTGGGGCATAGTGGAGACCATGAAGGCAGACGGGGTGCAACCTAACGTGGTGACATACACCGCGGTCATTGCGGAGTATTGCAGAAGGAAGGAGATCGAGGAGGCTTTCAGTTTGTACGAGGAAATGGTGAGGACTGGTGTGCTGCCGGATGTGGTCACGCTTAGTGCGCTCGTGGATGGGCTCGGTAGGGATGGACGGTTCTCGGAGGCGTATGCACTTTTCAGGGAGATGGAGAAGATTGGGGCTGTGCCGAACCATGTCACATATTGTACGCTCATTGATTCATTGGCGAAAGTGCAGAGGCGAAAGGAGTCACTTGCTCTGTTGGGCGAGATGGTTTCGAGAGGTGTGGTCATGGATTTGGTCACGCATACAGCTCTGATGGACTGGTTTGGTAAGGAAGGGAAGATTGATGAAGTGAAGACAATGTTTCAGGATGCTCTATTGGCTAATCTTTCTCCCAACTGTGTTACTTACACTGTGCTCATCGATGCACACTGCAAAACTGGCGATATCGACAGGGCAGAGCAAGTTTTGATGAATATGGAGGAGAAATCTGTGAATCCAAATGTTGTTACATTCTCAGCTATTATCAACGGTCTTGTTAAAAGAGGATGGCTTAGCAAAGCTGCTGGGTATATGAAGAAGATGCAGGAAAAGGGTATTGCTCCAAATGTTGTAACTTACGGAACACTCATCGATGGCTCCTTCAAGTACCAGGGGCAAGAAGCAGCTCTTGATGTGTATGACGCTATGTTGCGTCAGGGTGTTGAAGCGAATAGCTTTGTTGTTGACTCACTGGTGAACGGTTTGATAAAGAATGGGAAAATGGAGGAAGCTGAAGCATTGTTTAAAGACATGAGTAGGCGTGGTATGTTGCTCGACCATGTAAACTATACTACCTTGATCGATGGTCCTTTTAAAACGGGCAACATGCCAGCTGCTTTTAAAGTTGGTCAGGAGTTGATGGAGAGAAATTTTGTGCCTGATGCTGCTGTCTATAATGTGTTTATCAATTGCCTGTGCATGCTTGGCAAGTTTAAGGAAGCAAAATCTTTTTTGACAGAGATGAGAAATAGCGGTTTAAAACCTGATCAAGCAACATATAACACTATGATCGCTGCACAGTGCAGGGAAGGAAAGACCTCCAAAGCTTTAAAACTATTTGATGAAATGAAGCGGTGCTCCGTACAGCCTAACCTCGTCACTTACACTACACTTGTTGCGGGTCTTCTCAAGGCTGGAGCTGCAGAGAAGGCAAAATATTTACTAGATGAGATGGCCTCTTCTGGATTTACCCCAACCTCTCTGACTCATCGAAGGCTGCTGCAAGCATGTTCTGAAAGCAGGAGAGTGGATGTGATTTTGGAAATTCATGAATGGATGATGAATGCTGGTCTTCATGCGGATATCCTTGTCTACAATACACTTGTGCACGTTTTATGCTACCATGGAATGACAAGGAAAGTTACAGTTATTTTGGACGAAATGTCAAGGAGAGGAATAGCACTAGATACCATCACATTCAATGCTCTCATTCTCGGCCATTGTAAGAGCAGTCATCTGGATAATGCATTTGCAATGTATGCTCAGATGCTTCACCAAGGGCTCTTACCAAATATAGCCACCCTCAATACACTTCTTGGTGGTCTTGAGTCTGCTGGAAGGATTGAAGAAGCGGATACCGTGCAAGGATTTGCAAAGAAAAGTAACAAAGTTGAAGCAGTGAGGCTCTATTGCGAGATGGTGAGTAAAGGCTTTGTTCCCAAAGTAAGCACGTATAATGCCCTTATAAGTGACTTTGCTAAAGCTGGAATGATGAGTCAAGCTAAAGAGTTGTTCAATGAAATGCAAATGAGAGGAGTTTTGCCTACATCCTGCACCTACGATATCCTTGTGAATGGATGGTCAAAGCTTAGAAATGGAACTGAAGTGAGAATACTTCTTAAAGATATGAAAGGAAGGCAATTTAACCCATCTAAAGACACTCTTAATTTTATATCCAGAGCATTTTCAAAACCAGGGATGAAACGGGAAGCTAGGCTCTTACTCAAAACCTTTTTTAAAGTTTAGAAAATGAAACATTGGTTTATTATATCAGAGGATATATGATCTAATGAAGACAGTTCTCAGCTGCAGTCAGGCTTCTAATGATTGGAGTGTCTAATCTCCTGCAAGGCTGAACTGCTGTTAGGTGCATCAATAATTCATACCATTTGTTAATTCCGAAAAATATAGGTGGATATTTCAGAAGAACAGCTCAATGTTTGGACTTACACTAGCTAACCAGCTGAAACCCAAAGACACATACTTGGTGGTATATTGCTTCCAAAAAGCAACTGGGCAGTTTGTCACTTGAAGTATGGACCCAAGCACCAAACATCTACGGGGTTGAAGGATGCATTCCACTGAAGCCTTTGCATCCACGCTCTAGGTGGCTGCAATGGCATCCCGTGCTGAACCTAATGCAGTCAGCTTTTGGGGATGTTTCAGATGAGTAAGCTTCTTTAATAAAGATACACTTCCACTTCATTAATAGATATACACTTCTGTGTTTGTTCTTTATTTATGCAATTGCTTACATTTCCAAGCAAATTATATCTATGTCTCTTGAATATATGCAGTTTTCAACATATGATTTGTGCCAACCCGCTCACTGACGTCTTGCACTTCCAGAAAGTTGAGGTAATGTATTTCTTCTATATTAATGTATATTTTAATCTACTGAACATAGTGAGCACATCTTTGAGGGGAAGCTGACAGCATTCATTTCATATCAGTATCACAAGCGGGTTACAATCAACCTGCTTTTTACCAGGATTCGGAGTCTGGTGGTGTGGTTATATCTAATTCTGAGGTATCTTGCTGTCAGTTATCATTTTACCAAGTTTTTGCCGATGGATGTTCACCTGGACATCTGTATTACTTGCATGTGACAGCTCGACTATCGGCGTCAAGAAAAAAAAAATCCAATTTTATGTTTGGACTATGAAGCAGTATGTTTAATTTTGCTCCAATTATATCTATGCTGTGAATGTGCATGTTTATGTCAAAGACTGTTATACCCATTTTCAAGGTTCAATGAATGCCACACCTCAGAATATAATTTCTTTATCCATGGAACTGTTTGCTTATCCTGTAATCCTGAGGAATACCGTTTTGTTAACACCCTTATGCATAAATATTGCTTTGGCAGGGTTGATTTGAAATTATGTGCCTGGGTCATACCTGGTGCTAGATGATGCTTGCATACGAACCCCACGTGGAGGCCTGTGCACAGCTTTATGTGTCCTGACTCCTGAGCACCAGGTTATTGGCGGCTGTGTAGGTGGACTCTTCACAACAGCTGGAACAGTTCAGGCGATACCATTTTCTTTTTGTGAAATAGTATCGATAGACTGTAGATATCATAATTTTGTCGTCATTATTTGTTTGTCATGTCAACTGAGTCAAAAAGAATCACTGCAACCATCTGATTTGTTTTCTATAGTAGTTTGTTCACTCATTTGAGGACCTAGCTATGAGGTTGCTGTGCTGGAGTTGTTTCATACGCACTGCTTTTTCATTGCTGCAGGTTATAGTCGAAAGTCATGTTGGGCATATCTTTGAGGGGTACCTCAGAGCATTCATTATCACAGATGGGTTACAATCAGCCTGCAAGGGATGTAAGGAAGCATGTCACAACACCTCTGTTCATCACTCTGGGGGTGCACACTGAAAGGAAATTTCAGATAAAAAGCTCTCAAAATTCAGCCAAAATCAGTAATACGGCGGGCCTATCTTCATCTGCCTCTGCTCATGTCAGGTACATTACCATGATCTGATATGTTGTTTCTTTAAGAATCTGATAATAACTATGATAATAACAGGGCTACTGTTAGAATTCAGAAGTATAATTTTCTGTACTGCTACTTGCACAGTAGGATTATGGAGGATTATTGGCTTCATGAATTAGTTCAGTAACACAATGCTAAATTTAGGAGTTGAACTAAACCTAAGACACTTTGGAAATGCATTGGAAAATTGTGCAGCCTGTATTTAGTCCAAATATAACATTTTTAATACAAAACTAGACATAGTACTGGCTTACTGCTTTTCTCACCTTAAACATGTCCTATAGAAATTTTCTGAAGAAGCTCCCAAACACCCATCTGATAGGAACTTTCTAACGCAAAGATAACTAGATCTATAGTCAGTATAGATTCATTCCCACACAAGATTGTCTGCATGTGGATTCTTTGGAATCGTCTGTTAGTCATGAGTTTATGTCATTGCATGTTCTGGAGACCATCCTAATATAATATCTGTGTGTGTGTTTTTCTTTTACTTTTGTAATTCGGCAGATGATGCCTTGAGATTTTTTCTCATATGTGTTGTCATGTGAAACTTCTCTTCTTTGCTATTGCATGTAAAATTGTAAATAGCACTCTGCCATTGGAAATTCTAGTCCTTATGTGTTTCCACTTCTTATTGTTAATGTCCCATGCAGGAGATCCAACATTCTGAATGTCAGCATCAATTTTAGGCTACATCGCCTCGGTAGTCAGACTTGCAGGTGAGAAATGATTCTGCAATTTTGTTTATCAGATTTTTTGCACACTCAATATAATGTTTCGCTCCTAGTATTTCTGTCTGATTTCATTTTCTACGCATCAGTAGGAGATTATGCATGTGCTTCCTTGTGAGAGGGGAGGGCGCGTTGCGGCTCCTTCGAAATTGACGTTGGGCCATCCATCTTGCTGGGCCTATATATCGGGCCTGATCCAGCTTTTTCGGAGTGGATTGTGGGTTCGAATGGCCCTGAACGAGGCTTCCCGATCAGACATGCAGGATGATGATAATGATAAATCCACCAATGCAGACCACTGGTGGCCCTTCTTTAGTTCGGCCTAGATAGAAGAATCTATTAGATGTGAAAGAGGTCTTGGCTTAGTGGTTAAGGCACCTGAGTAATATTTTTGAGGTCCTGAGTTCGACATTTGGTGTGAGCGAATTTTTTAGGATTTACCGGCATTATGCATTAAGTGGTAAGCGGCGTTTCCGTCGACAACGAGGCACCTTTGGTGACTTCGGGAATCTCCAGATCTGCCGGGTGCTCAGTC
>LAPY01000020.1:338128-353952 GCA_000970635.1 Eragrostis tef
CGGAGGGATCGCCTGCGGCGGCGGCTCCATCGCCGGCGGCGAGGTGGTGGCGGAGGTCGTGCTTGTATTGTATAGTAGGCTCTTCTCTTTGTGTCCTCGGAACGTATGGTGGGCCTTCTTGTTGGGCCTAATCTAGGTGGCATGTTTGTTTCAAATCGATTTCGGCCCATCAACCTTACTTGTGTCGGTAGATATGCTTGTTTGCTGCTGATCCAGCTGCCAATTGGAAATAGTTGCATGCGGCAGAGTCGTCGGTGCGGTCCCGGAACCAACAGAGACCAATGGCAATTCAATTGAACCCAACCAAGGTAAACAAAAAAAAAAAGAAAAGAAAATGCTACTGGCAGAGCATTTGTGGAGCAAAAGAACAGAACATTATTATCGTGGCCTCGACGACAAGTCTATTTATCCCGGCCGGGCGCACCCAGCGGAGCCAAGCCAAAGGCAACCCACGGGTGACACAGGCGGCCGAAACAAAAGCTGCGAAGGTCAAGTCTGTCTGTGTCACTCATTGGCAAGGCAATCGCCCGATGGCTCCTCGCCGCGCATTGGTGGTGCTCATTCTAGTTCTAGGGGTGGTGGCGGCGCTGCAGCTGCAGCAGATGGTGGTGGCGCAGCCGTCGCCGGGGTTCTTCCCGAGCAAGCGTTTCCGTGGCGGCGCGCGGCCGTTCTACCGCGACTTCCACAGCCTGTGGGGCGCGCAGCACCAGTCGCCGGCGCAGGGCGGCGCCGGCGTCACCATCTGGCTCGACGCCACCTCCGGCAGCGGCTTCAAGTCGCGCCGCTCCTTCCGCTCCGGCTACTTCGGCGCCTCCATCAAGCTGCAGCGAGGATACACCGCCGGCGTCATCACCGCATTCTATGTATGACTCTTTCATCATTGCCATCATTTCCTTTGCTGATGTTGTAAGTATATTGCAAGCATGGAGAAGAAATCTCTCTGAGCTCATGGATATATATACTGCAAATGCAGCTGTCCAACAGCGAGGCGCACCCGGGTTTCCACGACGAAGTGGACATGGAGTTCCTCGGGACGACGCCGGGGCAGCCGTACACGCTGCAGACCAACGTGTACGTCCGCGGCACCGGCGACGGCGGCCCCGGCCGGGTCATCGGACGGGAGGTCAAGTTCCACCTCAGCTGGTTCGACCCCACCGCCGACTTCCACCACTACGCCATCCTCTGGAGCCCCACGCACATCGTGTAAGTTACTGAACCCAGAAATTACTGCTGAGATCAGATCAATGTCAATGGATGGATGATTCTTCCTGCATTAATTCAGCTTGCTCTAGCAGCTTATATGTGAGGAAAGGACTGAACTTAAGAATAGCTAGGTAGTCCCACCAAATGGTCATGATGGAGTAACGTATATAAGAATAGTGCAGTAAAGCCATGCCGAATAATTCGTGCGCCCCTAGATTGTTGCTACTACAGGAAGGCCGTACGCAGCGGCTGCCTTCTACTGACGCTCGCACGCCACCCCGCTGACAAACCAGCAGGCAAGAGCTAGCGAACGATGGAGCGAGCATCTCTATCTCTAATCATTCATCATTTGTTACCGCGCGCACCTCTAGATCCGTACAAATACACTTGGGATCTCTCACGTACAGTACGTAGAAAGAGTGAAGAAGAGTGATTTACTATACATTGCAGTGACAAGACAGTTACGATCGATGTCTGATGTATTTTGCATATGGCAATACTAATTAAGCAGATTCTACGTGGACGACGTGCCGATCCGGCGTTACCCTCGGCGGAGCGGCGCGGCGACGTTCCCGCGGCGGCCCATGTGGGTGTACGGGTCCATCTGGGACGCCTCCTCCTGGGCCACCGACGACGGCCGCT
The DNA here is from genome assembly GCA_000970635.1 of Eragrostis tef. NCBI lineage: Eukaryota > Viridiplantae > Streptophyta > Magnoliopsida > Poales > Poaceae > Eragrostis > Eragrostis tef. The sequence goes on from LAPY01000020.1 coordinate 339,974, forward strand.
ACAAGGCCGACTACCGCTTCAGCCCCTTCGTCGCCCGCTTCTCCGGCCTCCTCCTCCGCGCCTGCGCCGCCCGAGCGCCGCCGCGATGCCACGCCCCGCCGGCTTCCGGCGGCGGCGCCGACGAGCTCAGCCCGCAGCAGGAGGCGGCCATGCGGTGGGTGCAGCGCAACCACATGGTCTACAACTACTGCCTCGACCCCAAGAGGAACCACGCCCTCACGCCCGAATGTCTCCATGCTTCTCAAGCTAGTAGAACAACAAACTAGGAGTACTAGCATATACTTATCTGCGTGGATCGTCTCGCGTATACATGGATCGCTCCTATACATATATACTCACTCATGTGACGATGTACTGGTACTACTATGTTGTAGTATGAATTTTTCTACCAATTAAGCAGCGCGCAATAGCACTGCTCGTCGTCGTGTCAAAGCAGACAATGATTCTTCTTTGGACTAAAATGAATACTCCTATGTGGTTCACGCGCGGGGCCGCCCGGCATCTTTTGTCAATAGCTTGTCACTCCGTAGCTTTCTTTTACGCTCCCCACTGTGTCGGCGTGTTCCATGCCGGCCGGCCTGTCTGATTCTGTATCTATCACCATATACTATACCATGTATAACTACGTACAGTTGTTTCAAGTGGTGAATAATATTAATGACAGAGCTGATTGTCGTCTTGTATATTGTTTCATGTGATGTGAGCCAACTTACGCTAATATATGCATGCGCTATATACACACACATTGGAATCGAATCAGATTCTCTCATCTTCACGCTTGTGTCGCCAAAACCAGTGCCTCAATCTACTATTGGAGCAAGACCACGCATAGAGATAATCGCACATGCTGAGTGATTGATTCCGATCGAGGAATGGGAGTGTGACACGTGCCTCAATCTATCTGACGCGCATCTCTTCACGCGGATACTACTACTGTTCGTGGTATCCTGGAGCACGTATACGTAGTACTAGTAGTATAACGAACGGAACAGCATCTGTTACAGTCAGTCGCGGCACCGACATTCATCCCACGCACATCTTCATTCATTCAAGTCAACTAGAACCAGTGCTGCCAGCGAGTGTTCTGTTTCTGGTCTGCTCATCCAAAGGATCCAACAATTTGATATTTCCATCTAATTCATCCTCTGGCCTGTTCCTGTCGATTTTGGTGGTAGAATACGATCGAGAAGATACGAGCACAGTGATAACCATGGCGCACCCTGCTGCATGGCGCCGTACCCTGTATTAATGGATGCAACTGCAACGCTGACGGCCTTCATTGCCATTGGTCATTGTTGGAGGGAGGACATGCACAGACTGCTCATCTGCAGTCACCGACCCAAGAGAAAGGGGCGCCGGTGCTTGCAGGCGCTTGGACATTTCCCTTGTTGTATGCCGTCCATAAATTGATGCATGTAAAATCGATCGTCTATGATTGGAGCATTCGAGCAGGGTTGTCGTCAGCAGTGAACAACCAACCCGGGACCCGGGCCAAGGCGTGGACGATGTCTCGTCAGAACAGATCCACGCGGTTTCTTCATTTCTGAGATCCAAATCAAAGCTTACGATGAGCACAGTATAATCGGAGTAGTCATGGTTGTGCTCCATTTGGCACCGACAGACGACAAGCTGTGAATGTTACATCAAATTACCTGGGTGAGACTACCCCTAGTACTTACTAAGTGCAGTAATTCTTCAGGAATTGAATGTTCAGTCTGCTACGTATGTATACACTTTTTAAGCAGACCAATACAGTTCCAAGTTTTCAAACCAAGACTGTCAAACAAAACATGATGTATACAGGATTCCTACGTGGGCCCTTTCGCAAACAAAAAAAAAGATTCCGTGGGCCGGGGCAACGGAAAAGAAAAAGAAGCCCACAAGGGCCCTCGAAAGGTAACCAATGGTCCATGTATGCTCTGCTGCTACTCCGTTTTCTCATTTTTGTTTGACAAGGACTGCTGCTCCGTGTGGGGTGGGTTGCTGAGTCTCCTCTTTTCCCCAATCGGAAATCGCAATCGCACGCGCTCCATTCAGATCGGCGACCTCAGACGCGGACGAGCCGACGAGCGGAGCAAAGAACAAGGTGAAATTAATTTGTCCTTCTCCCCATCGGCCGACATGGTGAGCCTTGTACCTCCACCTTCCGATTCCAATTGAATTGAATCGCGGATTCTCTTCTAACTGCGCCGTTGCTCTGAATGATACCAAGGTTTGCGTCTTCTGCTTGATTCCCCTGTTCCTGATCCCCGTCGTCAACGCTCTCCCCTACCTCTTCGACCTCATCCTCGTATGTACTCTGTTCCTGCCCCCTCTTCCTTCCTTTCCCTATGATAGGTTCATTCCTCCTCGCAGTTTTAGTAAAGATCTATCCATGTTTATTGTGCTATTTACCATCTAAGTCATTATGCTCGATTTCGGATCCGATTATGATGGTGGAGTCGATTTATGTTCCCTTGCTTGTACCCTGATGAATTGAACCTCAATTTGTTTGACTTTTGAATTCGCACTAAATCTCCAATACTCTAGGGCAGTTAGCTGTTGTTCTGTACATATCTTTGTATGAAGCAGCTAATGCTTAAGCTGTTTTCCTCTGACTAATTAGTTAGGATAAGCGGTGGCAGCAATTTATGGCCTCCCAAATTTCGTGTCATGTGAGTCACATAGCAAGAACAGAATCCCATAAATTCAAAAGTGACAACAGGACCACGAGAAATATCAAATTTACAGCTCGCAAGAATGACAGAATCACAGTGGTGGTGACGCTTGGTCGTGGTCGTCGTCGCCTGATCGTTGTTATCGTATGGACGCGGAACTCGTGATCATGGTCGCTATTGCTTGGTCATGGTCGCCACCGCTTGGACGCAGAACTCATGGTCGCTCCCACTTGGTCGTGGCCGTCATCGCCTTGGTCGTGGTCGCTGTCGCGTTGTCATGGTGGCTGTCGGAATCGCCTCGGCCATTCCTTGCCTCCCCTCTCTCTTCTTTCTCATGGTTGGGATGCCCCGAGCACCTATCCGCTGGCCAAATCGGTGTGCTTGGCTCGCCTCCCCTCTCCCTTCTCCACACTATGTTTGTTTTTCCGTTCGTGGTCATGGTCGCAGTGTTGTGGTCGTTACAAGTCGTGGGTGATTGTTCTTTTCCGGTCGTGGTCGTGGTCGCAATGGGCTCGGCATGGCTTCAAGATCTCCTACTAATCTTGGTCGCATGGAGGATTTAGAAGAAGCGGAATAACAGGGTCTCCTAATTTCAAGAACTCCAACCGATCGTTTTGTCTCACGAGGTCATCGATGTAGCTTATCTTTGGGCTGCTGCGGGTTTCGTGAAGCTTACAAATTTGCTAGCCCGTTGGAGGGCTTAGTTGTTCTAGTTGTTTTGTTTGGGAACGTGTTCCCATTATTCTTTTTTAGCGCTGTTCTTTCTTTTCACCTAAGTGGGTTTGTACTTGTACTTGTAACCTAGCACTACTTCGTGGTCGGAGTTTTTCCAAGTTCCTTAGGGAATTTGGTTTCAGCCACGTTGCGAGCTTTTCTCCTCTTCTTAATGAAATACGTGCTCCGCACGTTCTCCAAAAAAAGACATACAGCCTGTTCTGCGCTATGGTTATGCCTCCCTTTTGATGACTGAGAACTCTACTGACGGTTTGACCTTGCACTGGTTCACAGCAGTGCTTCTGAACGCATAGTTTTCTTTTTTCCCCCATCTAGTGACTAAAAGGAACCGTGCTCTCATAATTAGCGAAAATTTTGATTTTTTTTTATCATTGTGTGGAATAATGAATCTTATCAAGATAATGACTCAGTGTTGTGGGTCAGGTAGTGCCGTGTACTCACGCCTTACCAATCTGCTTATCAACATCATTTATTGTTGCCCTGGCTAGCTGCATGTAGCTAAGCATGGCATATCGATGAAAATGAGTTTCTGCTTTTACAATATGGATTGATTTTGTGTCTTGGATGGTATTTCAGAGCAAGGTGTATGGGCTATTTGGATGGGAATATAGGAGACCTAAGTCATTATGCTCGATTTCGGATCCGATTATGATGATGGAGTCAATTCATGTTCCCTTGCTTGTACCCTGATGAACTGAACCTCAATTTGTTTGACTTTTGAATTCGCACTAAATCTCCAATACTCTAGGGCAGTTAGCTGTTGTTCTGTACATATCTTTGTATGAAGCAGCTAATGCTTAAGCTGTTTTCCTCTGACTAATTAGTTAGGATAAGCGGTGGCAGCAATTTATGGCCTCCCAAATTTCGTGTCATGTGAGTCACATAGCAAGAACAGAATCCCATAAATTCAAAAGTGACAACAGGACCACGAGAAATATCAAATTTACAGCTCGCAAGAATGACAGAATCACAGTGGTGGTGACGCTTGGTCGTGGTCGTCGTCGCCTGATCGTTGTTATCGTATGGACGCGGAACTCGTGATCATGGTCGCTATTGCTTGGTCATGGTCGCCACCGCTTGGACGCAGAACTCATGGTCGCTCCCACTTGGTCGTGGCCGTCATCGCCTTGGTCGTGGTCGCTGTCGCGTTGTCATGGTGGCTGTCGGAATCGCCTCGGCCATTCCTTGCCTCCCCTCTCTCTTCTTTCTCATGGTTGGGATGCCCCGAGCACCTATCCGCTGGCCAAATCGGTGTGCTTGGCTCGCCTCCCCTCTCCCTTCTCCACACTATGTTTGTTTTTCCGTTCGTGGTCATGGTCGCAGTGTTGTGGTCGTTACAAGTCGTGGGTGATTGTTCTTTTCCGGTCGTGGTCGTGGTCGCAATGGGCTCGGCATGGCTTCAAGATCTCCTACTAATCTTGGTCGCATGGAGGATTTAGAAGAAGCGGAATAACAGGGTCTCCTAATTTCAAGAACTCCAACCGATCGTTTTGTCTCACGAGGTCATCGATGTAGCTTATCTTTGGGCTGCTGCGGGTTTCGTGAAGCTTACAAATTTGCTAGCCCGTTGGAGGGCTTAGTTGTTCTAGTTGTTTTGTTTGGGAACGTGTTCCCATTATTCTTTTTTAGCGCTGTTCTTTCTTTTCACCTAAGTGGGTTTGTACTTGTACTTGTAACCTAGCACTACTTCGTGGTCGGAGTTTTTCCAAGTTCCTTAGGGAATTTGGTTTCAGCCACGTTGCGAGCTTTTCTCCTCTTCTTAATGAAATACGTGCTCCGCACGTTCTCCAAAAAAAGACATACAGCCTGTTCTGCGCTATGGTTATGCCTCCCTTTTGATGACTGAGAACTCTACTGACGGTTTGACCTTGCACTGGTTCACAGCAGTGCTTCTGAACGCATAGTTTTCTTTTTTCCCCCATCTAGTGACTAAAAGGAACCGTGCTCTCATAATTAGCGAAAATTTTGATTTTTTTTTATCATTGTGTGGAATAATGAATCTTATCAAGATAATGACTCAGTGTTGTGGGTCAGGTAGTGCCGTGTACTCACGCCTTACCAATCTGCTTATCAACATCATTTATTGTTGCCCTGGCTAGCTGCATGTAGCTAAGCATGGCATATCGATGAAAATGAGTTTCTGCTTTTACAATATGGATTGATTTTGTGTCTTGGATGGTATTTCAGAGCAAGGTGTATGGGCTATTTGGATGGGAATATAGGAGACCTGAAAGAGTTCCACCTGCTTGTCCTTACAAGCCTGCAGCAAAGAAGAACGATGAAGTAAGCCTACATATTCATGCTACGTTTCAGCCTGTGATCAGCTGAAAGTTCAGATTCCCACTCTTTACATCTTGCCTCCAGATTTTTCAAGGATTTCTTCGACTCCTACATATTCTTAATACATTATAAGATTCATAACCAGATTCATACATTTTCTTGATACAACATGAGTGGACTCATAGGTAGTTTAATAGCTGCTCGCTTGTCGTTCATTTACCTTGTGCTATCCTATCATTCTGCAGAGGGACTTTGGAACGTTGACTCACTAGTGAATGATCAATATGTTGGTTATTGATGTTTGGTCGATTGAGCTCTAAATTGCTTATTTTCTTTGTCTTTGCAGGGCGCAAGCGAATCAACACCCCTTGTTAATCCCCATGCTGCTGCTGCAGGAGATAAGAAAGTGGAGTAATGCATGTATTGTCTCGGCTCTTGTTGTCCAAGATCAATGTCATAGCTAAGAAATAATTTGTTGTCGTAAATGTATGTTTGACCTTTGGGGTGATGATTTTACTTCTAATTCAACTCCCAATCTGTTCAAGTTGCACGGCTGATCTGTCTGTATCCTAATAGATGGACATTACTGATCTATCTGTATCCTAGTAGACGAGCTCGCGCGAATTGCAAATAGCTAAAAAATGTGGTCCAAAGCTTATTAAAATGCCATGCTTGAAAGAGATGTTCAGGATTCATATTCCCAACGTGTTCTTCGGTTCCCACATCATTATATGTTATTCAATCGAACTGTCACAAGGAAAGAGCAATCTTTTCATCTGAGAACTTGAGGTGTCACTTCTTGTACTCAAGAACGGCATAGAACGGATCGAGGTATATGGCCTGGAAGCCGGTGAAGCCAGCGGCGAGTCCAAGCTGCTGGAACTCCTCTTCCGACCTCTCCCTCCCCTGTGTCCGGTAGGTTGTCATGACGAAGATGTCATTTTCCAGCAGTGCCCTCGTCCTCACGCTGCTATCTGTCTTGTCCGGCACCACCGGCTCGCAGGCGATCAGCTTCCCGCCGTCTGGCAGTGCGTTGTAGCAGTTCTTCAGGATGGCCGTGCACTCGTCGTTCGTCCACGTCGTCAGAACCCACTGCATATATAGGAGGGGAAATTTATTTGGTAGGATGATCAAGTTTGTACCGTTATTAGCCTCAACAATCTGATGAAATGTCTTTGATTCCATCTGTTATTCTGCAATTAGGTGAAATTCCTATTTACGAGCCAGTGTACCTTCATGAAGATGGCGTCACCGGAGGGGATGGATTTGAACATGTCTCCACCGACATGCCTTACCCCTGAAACAGATTTGTCAGCAAGCATTTTCATTAGTCTTGCCTTGGAACGTGCTTGACATTTTGGCATGGCGGGTGATGTTGAACTAGTACATAACATGGCAATCGAAGAAATTTAGGAAACCAAGAAGGAAACAACAAATGAGCTGCTTTCAACTGCAGAATAGACAAATCGGTTGAGATGCCTATTGTCTGCGATGATATGCATATGAAAGCATAGTTTGACACAACTTCTCTGAAAATTCTCATCATTGGCAATCCTTTTTTTTTAAAAAAAAACGAAATGCATTATCAAAGGTCCGATTCGATACAGTTGATGCTGAAAACAACTGATCGAAGGGGATCAGAAGTGTATCACTTCGCAACCGCTGTAGTCAATGAAAGGCATGGTACACCAGGATGCCCATCTGCTCTTGTACGTATAGTATAAATCTGTTTTTATTGGCTCACGTGGGCATCACAGTACAAGCTCTACGTGGCTTCACGTGGTTATCACAATACCTACTAGTACAAGCAGATCGAGGAGATATTTGTGCGCCATTTTGTCAGAGATGGTGAGACGGCTGGTACTGAAAGTCATGGCGGTGGCGTAACAGAGCAGTCAAGATCCAAGGCAGGTATTAATCACTACAGTAACCTGCTCCGTTTAGTATTAGTGGTGATGATTACAGGTTTATCGAGATTCATGCAGAGTATATATAAACAAAGGACCCAGCTGAGCCGCCTGATCGATGATGAATTAATGATAAACTAATCCCACCTACCGGTCCGGATCACGGACGACGGCCAATGCAACAAGAGAGGAATGTACCGTACCGGGGATGGGCGGCGCGGCGGCGACGACGTCGGGCAGGTCGAAGTTGATGCCTTCCTTGATGGTGCCGACCCTGCGCATGATCATCTCGAGGCACGCCCCCGAGCTGCCCCCGACGTCGACCAGCGTGGCGACGGCGTCGAAGCCAGCGGCGTAGCCGTGGAGCAGGGCGTCCATGAAGGGCTCGGAGACGCCGGTCATGGCGCGGAGCATGAGGTCGTTGGCGTCCCTGTCCTTGCCGTAGTAGGCGTAGGCGGGGACGCCGTCGTTGGCGCGCGCGAAGGGCTCCGCGCAGCCACGACACCACCAGCGCGTCCTGGTGGTGCTGCAGCACGTAGTCCGCGTACGACGCGCCCGACGGCCCCGGCACCAGGGTGCGCCCCACCGCCGTCAGCGCGAACCGCCGCGGAGGGGAGCCTGAATAATGCTCGGAGAAGACGCCGCGGGAGGCGAGCAGGCGGAGGAGGCGCTCGAGGACGGTGGGGTCCGGGTGGCCCGCCGGGAGGAGCTCGGCGGCGGAGAGCGGGGCGTTGGCTCCGGCGGCCCAGATTGCCTGGGGAACGCCGAGGCGGATGACGGCGGTGAGCGCCATGGGGACGGAGATCATGTTCGCCAGCTCCATCATGGCCAGTCGGGCCTCCGCCGGGGACATGCTGTCTCCGCCGTTTTCGACGACTGGGAGAGCGGAGCGGCTCTTCTGTTCTGTTGCTGCTTATGGTTAGGTTAACCCACTATCCTCTAGTATTATCTAAAAGGACCATACCATACGTGTGGGACCACTTGGCAGGCAGTCGCGGAGCAAGTATGCGCCACGTATATCCACACGGATCCTTGGGTCGACGAAATGCAATCGCATCGCGTGGGCTCTGTAGCATATGCAACATCGTACATCGCGTCGCGCGGGAAAAACCGAAAATTAACCGGCCCAGGCCCGGGAGACATGTTACGCGGCAGGCGCTCCAGCCCACGGGCCACGGCAGGACTGTAGTTTTGTTGCGCCTTCAAGTTCAAACCGCAACCACCACGAAAATCATAGAAATCGCCAGGCATAACATGTGCCATTTCGATGTCCTTGCCGGCGCCGAAAAACCATTCCTGCAGGTTTCTTCCTTACAGTCATATAGTAGGTAACGAAAGAAAGTTGAAACATTATATAATAAAATAAGCCACCGATGCCTCAGCTGTAGTGCGCACATGTCAGTTTTACACGTCAAAGAGTAGCCAGCACAGCTCAACACTAGTGCCGCCCAAGTGCACAAGAGCAACAGGTCAGGGCTGTGAATGAACCTATATCATTACTTGTGTCTTTTCTTTTGAGGATCAGATCAGGTTATAAATACACTGAAAGAACTTACATTGGCTTCCCCTTTACTCCTACCCAACGCAAACTCTTTCAACAATCAATTAACTGTACGCCCTTTGCTGCTCGCATCGCTCAACAGCAAGGCAACAAATATGCACGTAGCCCTGTAGATACACGGGAACAACAAGAACTGAGAAGAACGAAGAAATTAGAGAGCTTTTTTTTTGTCTTGTTTTGTTTTTTTCCTTTCTGGATTTCTAGCAGCAAAATTTCACTTGCCGTTAACTTATTCCCTTTCTGGCTATATTTCCACCACTTTACAATACCGAATATGCACGGATCACCTCCACGATCGGAGCCCGACAAAGCGGGCACTTGCCACCACTACGCACTAGCTCATTTGCACACTTGGAGCAAGTACACATGTGCCCACATCTGCCACCATCATCCAAAAGGTCAATACACCTCAGATACTATGTCCAACCATAACGTTCAGGTATATCATATGGAACCTGAGATAAGCAGAGTTCTGACCTGTACAAAAGAGAATCAATTTGTGTATCACAGCATACGCAGCATGTTCCTTTCCTCACTTGATTCCATTTTGATCCATCGTCAGACACATCCATCGAGAGTCCTGACAAACAACATCAAATATTAATATTGTACAATTAATGGCAACAAAAAAAAAACAAGCAATGCAACACTTGATACCAAACTGTAAACTGGTGATTGACTGGCCAGTCGTAATAATCACCTCAAATAAATATGAATTCAGAAAAAAATACATAAAACTATTTTCGACTGTCCCCAATTTACTGTAATTGGCGTTAAGTATCTTTTTTATATTTAAAGAAGGTCTCCAATTATGATGCCGTGAGTACGATCCAATTAAACATCAAGAATCAAGGAACAAGGTCACAAGGGTAGTGATGGGAATGAACCTTCAGGCCCTTTAAATCGATTCAAGGCCGCTGACACTTCTTGTCTCACTGAACGTTGCAATTCCAGCTGCATGTCCATGCACGCCTCCAGCATCCTCTGCATGCTGCTCATCCCTTGTTGCAGTCTACCCATGTCAGCTCTCAGATCATTTATAGCATCCCATTCCTGCAAGAATATAGAGCCACATGAATCCCCCAGGATGATGTCTAGCTAGCATTAAGATGTCCGGTATTCAGGCAATGTTTGTGTCATATGATTGCATTCTCATAAGTCAGCAGGATGACATCTTTTCTTTAGCACTTGTGGAAATGAATAAAAAACCAACTGAAACGCAGACCACAAATTTCGTTTCTGTACAAAGGCTATAACACTAGTGAGAAGATAACGCACGAGATCTGCATGTTGTACCCTGTGTCTACTGCTCCAGTTGTTATGACGCAATTCTCTGTGCCATAGTGGCTGTCGTGGCGGCAAAGGTGGTGGAGGGATAACAAGGGCAGGTCTGTTGACAGGACCCTGGAGCTGTCGAGTTTGAGCACTCCTTTCTTGTTCTTGATTCTCATTTGCTGAATTAGAAGGGGGCATGGCCGTATCAAGATTCCAGTCGAGGGGACCATGACCACGCCGCTGAACATATGATCTTATTAACTGCTCCAAACTTTCACCAAAACCATTAGTAAGAAGATTGGACACACTTCGCCTGTCAAGTCAGAAAATGTAATAGCTTAAGCATAACAACAGAGAAAATAATGAAAAGAAAAGGTAAAAAAATCCATAAGGAAGGTAAAATACCTGCTGAGTAGTTCTCTTAGTTCCATGCTGTACACGTTATCATCATCAGGTGGGATAAACCTAGTTTCTGTCCTAGGAATGGGACCTGTATCAAGACCGGAATCTTGATAATCATCTTGCCAGTTCTCCACAGTACCATGAGACTCGTCATCGTGCCAATCATCATGTTCTTCTTGCAGATGACCATGCTCCCTTCCGTCATCCTCCATAGGTTCACTGTGCAAGTCCTCTGCATTATCTCCCCAATTTCTTTCGGCGCCTTCTTCAATCTCATTGGGCCATCTATCAAGCCTGCCTTCCAAAGATGGCTGCCAGAATCTTGAGTTATGTTCTGTATCATCTTGCTGCCTATTACCACCTTGAGCTGCAGAATCTTGCATCTCATCCGTTCCATCCAATGTTATACTTGGAGTGTGAGCCTCGGCATGATCTGTATCAACTTCCTGGAAACCCACATTCTCAAGCATTGTTCGGACTGGATCCTCACTCCCAGTAAAAGCCCTGATCTCAGCCCCTTGTTGAGATTCATTGTTATCCACTAACCTAACAGTTTCAGCCACAGAAGCACCAGATTGGCTAACATCATGACTACTTGCAACACTCTCTGATCTGAAAATATCACAACAATCAACATTGTATTAGCTTGCTACATTATATAAAATCTACACACAGGTACCATATAACAAGAGCTCTAGAGGAAAAGAAAGTACAGACGAAACACAAGGAGCAAGGAATCAAAATATTTGCTGATGTCCATATACAAGCATGAAACGCTTAGATAGCATATGAAAAAATTTCAGCATTGCAAAGAAAATGTACTCCCTTCGTTCCATGCGCTTTGGCTTCATAGAATTTTTACAGCACTCAATATGCCAGTCGATTGCTGATTAGTATAATACTACTATGTCAGCTAAATATTACATAATACCAGTAGCACAAACATTTTTGAGAGAGTATTGCGTTCACATTTTAATGTTTCCAAAATCATCCATATGTTGTCAAATCTAAGCAGTACAATCACACCTATACTACATTAGTCCAGTATTAGTAATGAAAGAAGAAGTAACAAAAACATACACACTAAATGTAACCTTTGTTATCATTATTGCCACAATTAATCATAGGCATTTCCTTTTGAAACACTAAAAATACGCTCTGCCACAGAAAAATTTGACATGCAATACAGCAGTCAATATTGCTAAGTTTAACCAATTTTATCTTTGTAAATATATAGATGAGCCAGAGGAAATATTCAGATAATTTCTAGTCAAGAGGTAGTATAATAAGTTTGTAGTTCTGTACATATCTTCCGTGCCATAATGTGCTGCGGTGCAAACATAATGCCGAGACTGCCTGAATACACACCAGTAAACAAATAACACTTTAATGTAGCAGGACTCTGGAGGCAGCAAGTGAATGGTAACATGGCAATGTAAGAATTGGACATGCACAGTTAGAATATAGAACTGATGTATGAGAACTAAGATCTGGCAATAAAAGAGATGTTAGCCCTTGTTTGCCTGAATCAATTGCTTATCCTTTAAAGTGTGTTGAAATGAAAAGATCAACTGCTCAATTGTTAGAAGACGAGTCATATCAAAATGTAATGTATTCTTCGCAGCAATACAAGGTAACTAAACAACACAGCACATAACTTGATGATGAGTGGGTGTGGTAGGTACAAGATAGTTGGTATCACCACAATAACTGCTATAAGGCATGCAGAGCTTGGATTGAATTCAGGGATCCTAACTTCCAGCGTATGCTTGTCAATATCATTAATACATTTTGCAGTACAATTTAGGGCCTATTTGGTTGGTGAACAGTCTGCAACTTGCAGAACAAGAATGCCTTGCTATTGAAGGATCCAATATAGTTAGCAGCCACCTGAATCTTGCCAGCAATCTTCTTCTCAAGAACTAATCATATAATCACCACAGTAAATGCTCATTAGTTGATTTCAGAAGTAGTGCCAGTATGACTGATTACATGATTTTTGTTGGACATAAATCTAAATACAATGTTAGTCCAACAACACAATGAAATTCTGCATAAATCGCACTAGGGAATGCACTAAATTGCTAAATTTAGATATAAAATACCATATCCAAGGGTTTTCTTAAACAGTTGCCATGGTAATGGTATGATCAATTCCTTCCCAACAAACTACCATCAGGCGGCAAATTACTTAGTTTCCATGCGCGTCACACTACAAAATATGGTGTATTACCATCAAAGTTTAATTCCAGGAACAGCTATAGGATGTGACTAGATTAATAAAGACGCTTCACGCTCAGGATATCAAAAGGAAGGCTAAACATAAAGAAAATTGGGGGGGGGGGGGGGGGATACAGAACTCCAAGGGACCACAAATAAAAGTGAAGGTACACACATGGGGTCGTAGTATGTAATAGAAGAGACTTGCGGCTAGCAACTGTTCTCTCTTCCAAACCTACCTCATACATCACAATTATCAAATAGCATAAATAATGCAGTGCTTCTCACCAGCATAGATGTTGTGCCACATAATGTTGGAAAAGATGTGATAAAACTCACAAAAGGGATAAATGGAGCACGAAATTGCACTCATGTAGGTTGTGCTAGTCAAAATGAAGCTAACATTACGATAGAGAGTTGAAAAACAGTTGCTTACCTCGAGGCGGGCATACGATGGCTCTGCCTCAACTGCCCGAGCTCCCTCGCTGCCATTGATGGAGGTCGCTCCTCCTCAGTCGGAAGTGCCACGTTCCTCAAGAACCTTCCTCTAAGCAATCCCTGCAAAACACACATTTCAAACACCAGCACACATGACAGCAGCACGGGTGAAAAATGGTTCAAGCAACACGATGCCATCAGGCTCTCACCTGGATTCGGTTGCGGCTGCGACGAGGGAACTCGGACACAATGTGGTACCCTGAAATCCCCTGCAGCTCACGCTGGCGCTCTCGAGCCATCCTGGTGATGACATCCATACGCGCCTGCCGGCCGCGGAGCCTGGGAGCCTCCCCGCGCCTCTCCCTGTCGGTAACAGCAGCGGCAGGTTCATCTCTGCGGGAGGCTGCACGGGAATCGCGTGGTTGGCTGGCCATCTGCACCCACTCCCTTACGAGCCTGACCCTCTGCCTCTCCGTCTCGCCAAGCCACTCCCCAGTGGCCGGC
>LAPY01000020.1:367447-379489 GCA_000970635.1 Eragrostis tef
GGCCGATGGGGAGCGGCGCGAGGATGGGCACGTGCGAGTCGCGCGCGCTGCGCTTGGCGTCGGTGGCGGAGAAGACGGTGTAGACGAGCACGAAGGTGCCGACGATCTCGGCGCCGAGGCCGTCGCCCTTGGTGTAGCCCGGGTTCACGGAGTTGGCGCCGCCGCCGGCGCTCATGTAGAGCCCCTGCTGGAAGCCCTTGACGACGCCGGCGCCGCAGATGGCGCCAAGGCACTGCATCACCATGTAGAACACCGCCCGCGTCAGCGACAGCTTCCGCGCCAGAAACAGCCCGAAGGTCACCGCCGGGTTGATGTGGCCCCCCGAGATGCCGGCGGTGCAGTACACGAGCGCGAAGATCATGCCGCCGAACGACCAGGCGATGCCCTGGATGCCCACCGTGCCGCACTTGGAGCTCGACTTGCTCACGCCCATCACCGTCAGGATGCTGATGTACAGGAACAGGAACGTCGCGATGAACTCGGCGATGCCCGCGCGGTAGAACGACCACGAAGTCAGCTCCTCCGCCTCGAAAAGCGGCGCCGGAGGAGGCTCCCTGTAGTCCTTCTCCTCGCTGCCCTGCGCCGCAGTACCGATCGGCTGACGCTCAGAGTAGCGGTTCGCGCCAAGACGAACATCCTCCTCCTTCCCCTCCATCTTTGCTTTTGCTCCTTGTTGTTGATTACTTGAGTTTTCGCAACTACTAGCTAGTAATAAGCAGAGATGGCTGCTGTGAGGAGGGGAGTGCCTGCCAAGACCATTTTATAGGGCCCCAGGTCATGAATAATGGCCAGGACTTCTCTTATGGAGTGATAGCTTTTTCCTGTTTTTTTTTTTTTTTTTGCTGCCATCGCTCAATTAGTGGATGTTGATGACGATAAAGCTTTGTTTTTCTTAATTAGTGGCTCACAGGATTCATTAGCCCCGTCTCACTCAGAGCTTATGCTCCCTCCGTTTTTTCTATTGATAGGCATCGGTGGCATGGCAGACCTGACAACTTAGTGGTTTCATCAGCAGTTGTTAGCAAATAATTTAGATGCTGATAAGATAGGGTTAATTAGAGAGAGGGAGGTTTAACAATCTGAAATGATAGACTGCGCGGCAGGTTTGTGTAGGGTTCTGGAAAGTAATACCCTTTTTGTTTAGGTTGGTAGACACAGACAGAGCGATCAGTTGGGGCTTTATCCTTTCCGAGCTCATCTAGCTGTCACGAGTATATATTAGTATCTTAACTAATCCCTCCGATCAATCATGGCCACAAACCGGCCATCTCGCAAACACAACAGCGCAAACTTAGCACATCAGGAGTTCAATAATTCTATCTTAACATGACAATCTCGAACCCCTCTTTCAGGGAACACTTCCTCACTGATCAACTCAAGACAACACCTACGCATTATCATTGTTTTCCATAGTAGTAGCTGGACAATTTATGGTGCTTCGTCCCCTACTGAAATGAAATGGCAATATCATATGGCCGAAAAGCCGGCTAATGGGGGAAACGGCCACTATGGTAGCAGGAGCAGTTGCTATCAGAAGAAGGTGAAATCACCGCCCAGTTATTCAGAGACGGCAACACATCATGCATGATGGAATGAATCCGGAGGCACTACTAGCCAACAGAGGCGACCAAACATCAAGCCTTTACAAGAAGGCACAACCACTCGATCACCAGCACACGAATCAACGTAAGCAAGCAAACAGAAAAACAGGAGATACAAACAGGGCGTGGACAAGGAGGATAGCGATGGGCAGGGACGGCTGCCGCTGCTTCATCGCTGGCCGCCCGACCTCTCGCAAAAAGTATTCAGAAAGGCGCACTAGAAGAAACATGACTTTAGAAAGAACCGTCCCATGCATCAGCACTGCATACAGTGTAAAGAAAAATGGTCACAGGAAACCTCTTGTATCGGTTCACGGATGAGCAGTATCTCCTGCACCAACAAAACCACTAGCCTTTTGACACGTGTCCACATGTCAAAGGAATAACATGTCCAGTAAAAACTGCAAAGACCACATTGTAAGCTGTGCACAAATCGACATCCACACAAGGCTTGCGCGCGAGAGACGGCAACACATGCATCAGGATAGGAGGACAGTCCTAGAGCTGGGACGTACACATTCCAAAGTTGACTCATATTAAACACATATTCGTATCGCAAGAATATATTAAACACATTCCAAAGAGCTGTATATGCCACTCGTATCGCAAGAATATATTAAACACATATTCGTATGTTGACTCAGAGATCCTACATTTCCTCAACTGACCCAGCTACATACTCACGTAGTATCTCATTGCTCCTATATTTCTCACGTAGTATCTCATTGCTCCTATACAATCCACTGCTTTACAGTGAAGCGCATTACAACAAGGAGAACAGCCTACTAAGGCTACATCACAAATCAGTGGAGACTTACACCTCAGGTCCCGGAGAGGGTATCAGCTATATTCTCCAAGGCCAGGCGTATTAGGTCAGTCTTATTTACGATGAGGGACTTACGAGTGAGTCCTTCGGGGATGGATGCCTATGCGTACAGACTCTCTGTGGCTGTCCTCTTGTCCAGAGGTTTCCGAGTTCACCTCTTTTCTTGCCTAGTGCCAAGAAGGTGCCTGCAGCAATTTGGAGATTTGTTAAAACAAGTACAGAATCAGATTTAGATGTAACACTCATCCTCAGTCTCAAAACGTTACATACCAATCGTGAAAGGCACAATGTAAAGAAGAGCTGGCTGGCCATGGCCATCCATAAGATTCAAGGCAACATATGTAATTAGGAGACCTGAAAAGGGCAAAAAAAAAAAAAGCATGTTATTTTATAGAGAATGTTGCATGCCATGAGTTCTACAAAAATGTTCATGCCAGTGTACAGTAATTATTCAGTCATTTTAATGGGTCAACACAAAAAAACTATTCATATTTTCTAATATTATTCACCACTCTCTTAAAAACAAATGAAGTCATAGCCCCTTGCTTAAGAGTTTCGAAAGGCATGTGCACAATTTCCTCCATGTTCTCTCATTCGGCAATTATTTCACATAAATGAAACCTATGTCAAACCAAGTGAATCTGGGAAAAGAATGAAATGAAAAAAAAAATGCTTCCAACACTTTAGCTGGAGATAATACAATGATGCATACCATACCCTTTTTTCGCAGCTTTAATTTATGCACAGGAAGCCATTTGAGTTAGATAGCACTCAATAAAATAATAAGAAATTCATAGTAGCAGATAAGGCAACAAGCGAGGCCAACAGAGGGTGGTAATACCCCTTTGCAACACAAAGATTATCTGATGCAAATATATGCCAACGAGGCTAAATGAAGAACCAAAAATAAATGTATTTTCTAAAAGAAATGATCAAGTATCACATTGTTTGCAACAGTTGTGTAAAATTGTTCTTTCGTTTCAAATTTCCCCATTGTAACTGTCAAGCAAGGATTCTTGCCACTAGCAACCATGTCATTTTCATGTGTCTTATACAAAGACCTAATTTTCAAATCTTTTGTCTCTACCATAAAAATTACTGTGCCAAAGTCCTCTGTGCCATGGGACTTTTTCTAATCCAAAGATGAATGCGCCAGCACACAATACTTAAAAGTTGCAATGGCAAGTAAAGATATACTACCAGAACCATAGGCCACCATTGACCACAAAAAGTAGCCAGATTGCAAGGTCTTCTTGGCAGCCCAATCATACCTAAAGAGAGGGGAAGAAAATGTAAGTTCAACAGCCTTAAATAGCACCACTGCGACAGATACATACTTATAGAGAGTAGGAAGGAAGCTGATTGTTCATATCCAGTCTCTAGTAATGAGATTCACATCTGGCACACCGCTAATACTGACGGACGAATGAATGGGAAAGATTTTGCATACTAACCTCAATGCAAAAGCAACCAACAGGCCAGGAAGAAGGATATCACCAAACCCTATGATGCTGTATCCACCCCATGGGTCAAACATCCTTGGGATCTTTAAAAGCATGGGAACTCCATCTTCGTCAGTCTTATCACCACGTGCAACCTGAGAGCAGATCATAAGCATAAACAGGTGTTTAGCATACATAATTTTTTTTTAAAAAAATCGCAATCCATAAATGTCACTTGTACATACCACAATCATCACACTCTCATGGAACAACATCTTGGATATAAAAACCCAGAAGATATCATATAAGAAGGCA
Source organism: Eragrostis tef (assembly GCA_000970635.1). Taxonomy (NCBI): domain Eukaryota; kingdom Viridiplantae; phylum Streptophyta; class Magnoliopsida; order Poales; family Poaceae; genus Eragrostis; species Eragrostis tef. The sequence continues at coordinate 371,632 of LAPY01000020.1, forward strand.
CAGCTCAGGAGGACAGAGCCCACCTAAAATTGAATCGCAAGAACTTGTATCAGTACCAAACCCTCAACTAAATTGTAAGCGTGGACCAAGAGAAGAAGAATAACCTTGAGATTTGGTATTCGAACAATCTGGATGACAGTAACAATCAGTGTAATACCCTACAGGCCCCAAAACAAGATATTAATCAGCACGTTCTCAACTAAATGCATCTAAAAGAAAATAGTAAATATCAGAAAACTATGATTATTTGCACCAGGGTGACATAAAATTATGACTTATGGGTTCTGTTTAAAACTACAACTATTTGCACCCCCTCTACACAAAATTACAACTTTCATACGTCACCCCACCTGTCAGCCATACATTTACATTTTTCTGAACTCTGTGTCTGATGGGTGAGGCAGGTAAGAAGTGGTAGTTTTGTATTATATGGCTGCAAAAAGTTATGGTTTTCTGAAATAAAACTCAAAGTTCATAATTATATCTGAACCTGATGCAAATATTCTAAACTTACAAGAATATCTTGCCCAATCCAAGCATACGGCAATCGGCGAAAGACACCCCACAGAACAGCAAATGCAATGCAAAATGGGCAAACTGCCAATGTAAGGTATGAAACAGCTCCAAAAAAGGGAACTTTCACATATGATTCCGCGGCAGGTTTAAACCATCTGAAAGATCACATGAGTCCCAGTCATTTATAGTAACAAAAAATTCCCATAGCTGTAAGGCCTAACACTAGAGTAATGGCTGCCAAGCATGTTTGAAGAAAAACTATCTTGCGTACCTTGACAATAAGGCTACCAAGCATGTTTGAAGACCCTTCATACAGAAGAAGAATAAGAAACATTAAAGGAGCTCAAGAAACGGAAGAGCAACAAAGTAATATGAGTATTAACAAAATCAAGAATGATTCATACTACTAGCTACACACTATTCACACTAGGATCATTAAACAAAAGGCCATAAAGCTTCTTCGCTCAATCGTTGCTTTTCTCATGGGTGCAAAGTTACAAGTAGCGTGTAAATATTGATGTGTTCCAATTCACTGAAAGAGAAACATCCAAAGCAGATCGAGGGCCTGAGTTGTAACCATCCAGCACTATTCTGTTCCTGGAGTCACTTCACTATTCAGGAAATTTAGTTTATTAGAGTATATAAGCACTTCCCTATGTTATTAAGAGGTCACGAAATCCTGTACAGCCTTCAGATACACAAACACAATAAATATAAAAACAGAAAGAAAGATGAAATGATACATACCTCTACACCACCTATGCAAAAGATAACCACCAGAAGCTCCACAAACCAATGAGACATCAGCTTGTAAAGCGTTACCAAGAAGCATGATGCGATCACAACAAACAGCAGAGCTGATACCATGTTGATATCTATCATACCACTAGAACCTCCAGCCTCAGAGTTTGGTAGAACTTCATGACCATCCTATAGAAGTACTATATCTGTCAGTTCCTCTTTTCATGCAGACAAAACTATGAATTGGAAATTGACAACACTTGGGTTTAGTACCTTCAAAAGCTTCTCTTGCTCAATATCGGCTTCCCGGGCACTCCATGCTGACCAGTATGATGCACAAAGAATGGTACCAACTGCCATGAGCCACAGAAACACCTCTGCCGTATCAACCAGAGGACGATCTGGAGAGTATAGCTGCACTAGGACTGATCAATTGAAAAGTGCACATGTTAGCTAGCTCATAACAAAAGGATACCCATTAATACAAACAAAAAAAAGTTGGAAAAAACATAAGCACCAACATAAAAGGAGTGGCACAAGGCATCAAATAACAGAAGACCCAAAAAGTTACCTTGCCCATGTGTGAGATGCCGTTGTAAAGCAGCACCTGCATCTTTTGGCAGAAGAACTGCAGGTATGTTGATTGGTAAGTATTGCTCTGTTTCTTTGCTATCACATACCATCTTGTACAACTCTGCAAGTGGACGCGCGGCATGTGTTAACAATAGCAATACATGTCACAACTTATAAGACAAGTAAAGAATCACAGATGTGCTTATTCAAGTGGACTGCTCTTGTACATGCAGCATGAACAAGTGTCCTTCACATGGATGGAGGTAATAAAGCAAACATGACATGAAATGGGCATGCATAGGACACAAATGATTTAGGTTTAGTGCTTAGAGGTGAGTCTGTCAAAGGCAAAAGGAGCTAAGAAGTCTTGAAAATAGGCACAATTTATAAAGAAAAATGGTATAATTAACCGATATGGGAAATACAGATACTTGATCTGACTATATTGTGCCAATGTCTCAATAGCCTAATCTTGTAAAAGATGACTATGGACCCCAAACAAAGATGAATAAGCATCAAACGGTATCCAGCTTGTAAGGTATATGCATGGTAATACAAATCCCTGAATGATCATCCCCCACTTCATCTGCTACTTCACATTCTTAAAAACTTCATCTGCTACTTACATGGTAATCTAACACAGGCCATAAGAGAATAATTTTCATGTAGAAAGAACATTACATGAAGCCATGAGAGAGTTTCAGATAAAATGCATACCCTGCATATGATTGATGATTATAATGGCAGAAGCACCTGCAGCTTCAGCGACCTTAGCTTTTTTAGTGAACGTACAGTTTCCCCGCTCTGCTACCAAAACGTCTCCAGCAACCTAATAGAGAAATAAGTGATCACTATGTAGAAACGTATAACACAGTAAAAGAATGTCAAGAGGCTAATCCATCATTTCCATTAAGGCAACCTTCTCTCTTGGAATGCTGCAGCAATCAAACGGGTCTGCTAACAACAGTGTTGTTCGGTTGGCGTGCTTTTCCTTTGCCTCTATTATGGGACCAAACCGAGCACCAACGCCAACAAATTCGTCAGACTCTCTGTTGTTGACCCATATCTGCACTTTTACCTGATATACAAATGGTGAAACATGTGATTGTAGATGATAAAAGCCAAAACTATGACCATACCATGTGCAATATGATTTAAAATGACAAATCTAAGTAGATTGCAGCTCGCAAGAGAGTGAGTATCAAATAACTCGCAATAGAATCTAAACTTTCACATCTTTTTTAAGTATCCAAACTTCTGAAGTGTCGGTGCCAAATGAATTTAAAGTTTGTTGTGCTTCACTTGTGGCTCTCGTCAGTCGCTTAGTTATCAACGAACTAATTATCTTCAGCCAGGAAGCTGCTATGATTAAACATCTAACCACGATAACAGATTAGATGGAAACAAGTTAAAGACGTGGGGACCATTAATGTGTTCCAGGGTATCTGTACTGCATTTTACAAAGCGATCATATCAGCTCATAGGAGTGCAACAGGAAATGAAATGTCCTAATGCATTAATATCTTAGTCTGAAAATATTTATACGGCATGTGCGAGTTGAAAACATAGCATAACTACCGAACATGATATATGGAAAATCTTCTATGAGCAGCTTATACAGAGTCAATTCGAGCAACCTCAAAATAAAGCCAACCAGCTAACAAGGAAAGCAACAAGTCAGGTGATTTTAGAATTATTATCCCTGGAGCTGAAACATCTGGACAACTCATAGTCATAGTCTGAATGCTACCATAATCATCTCAAAACTAAGTTAATTGACCATAATCCCACAAGAAGCAGTGAATAACGGAAATGCATAGAACAAATTAGAAATGGGAGCACCTCAGCTGCCAGAAATGCGTCTCAAACCGAAGTCTCAAAGCAGCTCGCATTCTGGTGTGGGATAGCCTACTCCAACACGCTTACTCCCGAGTCGAGACACCTGGTCTTCTATAGCGACCTAATAACTTGTTCCAATCCCCGTGATCAAGCAATCGTAACAATCCCTGTGATCATCGAATTTACCACCCCGAACCGTACCTAGTTCAAGCTAGCTCCCCTCAAACACCCAAATTGAGACTCCCCTGACTCCGAAGGCCAAATTCAGGTGGAGCCGAGCTCCAAGCCCTCACACACCAATCCGCTGGAAGCAGCGAAATCAACTGAACATGCGATGAGGGGAAGGAGGCCCGTACCAGCATGAAGTCGTTGGAGCAGCCGGGGATCTTCGGGGCGTCGTCGTCCTGGTGGACGATGTCGCCGCCTGCTGCCACGCGACCTGCGCGCCATCATCAGGGACCTCGGAGCCTTGTTGCTGCGTGTCGCGGAGGAGGCAGGTACGACTGAATCAATTTCTCGCGGATCTAGCTATGCCCGTCTCCCTCGCTTTTTCCTCCGCTTTTTTTGTTTGTTTTTGCGCGGATCAGTCTTATCGGCGGCTGCGGTACTACTGTTCAGCGCTTCTGCCGCTGCAAGTGGGACCAGGAAGGTAGGCGGGGCGCTGATGCCATTCCTTAATAAGTCCCTCTTTTGCAACGCAGGATTCTTAAAACGCAGAAATAGAATAGGACTAGAGTAGGCTATCAAGTGCAATTCTACAGAAATTGAAAAAACAGAAAAACTTTCTACGCAATGTTTGGATGCAACGCAGGAAAAACACAGGAATTTGAAGAGAGAGAGATAGACTCAAAGAAAACTTTCTAAGAGGTTGGACCTCTTGCTAGAATTCCTCTAAAATTACTATAGCGGAAAGCATTCCATAGGAATTTCAAAGAATTTGTATAATCCTTTGTTCCAAAGGGTGTCATAAGAAAGTTTTATATAGGATTTGAATTCTATAAAATTCCTTCATTTTTTCTTTGCTCCAAAAGGGGGCTAAACATGTTAGGACTCGAACATGGTGATATGAGTTATAGCTCAAAAAAGGGATGATTCATGAAGTGCTGGTAGTCGTTGATATGCAATGCGGTGTGTATTGCAGTTTTCTAAGGAATCGTAGGCTGACTTCAACAACACAATGCAAATGCATGTTTGGCTAACCTGCTGCTACTGTGCATGACAAATTGATCTCCAACAAGGGCAGCCAAAAGGCTATGCATTTTGCATGGGAATTAGCTTCCCTCTCTCCTCTCAGGCATTAGCTCGTCGCGGCTGGGCCCACCTGGCGGCCGCAGGGTGGCATCCGCGGCAGCATTGGAGCCGGGAACAGGGGCGTTGTGGCGTCGGACGGGAGCAGCAGTGCGGCGGCGTTGGAGCCGGGTAAGCACGCGCGGGGACGCGGAGGCGGCCGCGGCGCGTGCGCATGAAGAAGGCGGCAGCGCAGGACGACGAGGCAGGCAGGCAGCCAGTCGTGCACGGCGAGCGAGGGCGTGCGTTGGCGGCGAGCTGGACGAGCAAGGCAAGCAACGCCGACGGCGAGCGCGCGAGACGAGCTGGGCGAGCTGCGGCGCATGCGACCGATGCGGAGCGGAGCAAGTGTGAGGCCCGCCTCGTGCGCGCGACGGCACCTCGACGCCATGGGTGTCCGCCACCTCCGCTCCTCCCTCGTCCCTGCTGCTTCTCCGCCTGGACCTCAAGCACAACTCCCTCACACGCGTGTCCACTACCTCTCGATTTGTTCTCCAGCAACTCGATTGGTCTTGATTTATACAGATTCTTTCGATTCAGCTTTGGGTTGTGAAGGATGTGCTTTCGTGTGAGTTCAATCAGGCCACGAACTACCATTGCAAGGACGAGCGGCGCAAGCTGCGGCGTGCGACGAGCAGCGGCGCGGCGCGGCAACGCGAGGCGGGGAGGATGCGGGGGCGGGAGGCGCATCCCCGCGTACTCCTGCGGCTCGGCGGCCTCCGCGCGGATGTCACGCACGGCAGGCACGTGCTGCTGCCCCCTGCTGCGCTCGCTCGGCTCGACGGCGCACAGACGACGCACACGAGGCAGCGTCAGGCGAGCGGCGGAGCCTGAGCGAAAGAAGAATAAAAATGCACTTGCTCTGTTGGAGACGGCGAGATTGAAAGGAAATGCAACTACTGTGCAAGCCAGGCAAAGGTGGATTTGCATGTGAAGAATAGCTCCTCTTGTTGGAGTCAGTCTTATGAGAGGAAGCAACGATGATGTTTTGAAATGGAAGAGAGCGGCCCGTGATGCCAATTTTGAAACCTAGAAAATTCATATAAATTAGTTATTTAATAAGAAAAACATAGGATTGAAAAAACTAGCATCCTAAAGAGGGACTCAAGGAGAACATATAGTTGAAGATGATATAGAGGATTCGGGTGTCAGTAGACGCTTAGATGAAGAAAAACAAGGAAATAAAAGATGAATCAGAGAATTGCACTTTGAAGGTGTGATGTTGATCTAGGACCAGTTTCGTAACGGTGACTCCTTTCATTCGTAGATTGTATAAATTCAAAACCATCACTATATATATAATTTAAATTATGTCTTCCTAAGCTTTAGCAGAAGTTGATGAGTAATGCAACGTATTGCACAGTGAAGAGCCGATTGTCAAAACTCAAAACAGAATATGATGTGCATGATTCTCATCCACGATAATGAGTATCTCATGAAATCTGGAGCGTAGAAGAATGCCAATGCTTTGAATGTAGATTATAGGGTACGTTTGGTTTGTAACAAGATCTCCTGCCCGTCAATCACAGGTGTGCCACCATCGTCTGTATTGAGCATGGGTGTATTTTTTTCCACCCACGATTAGTGATTTGACAACGATAAAAGCTATGATTCCTTAGACACCATCATTCTTCTGATGCTGTGATTCTATGTTTTTCCCTACGGTTTCCTTATGTTTCAATTATTAATTTATGCTTAAAATCTTTACACATAATAAATCAAGCAGTCTACGAGTTTTATCTAAAATAATTTTTTGTAGCCTGGCAGAATACTTTGAAGCAGTGTTGCAGCGACGGATCGATTATGTTTTTTCTGTTCCATCTTTGAAAACTGAGAAATGTAGTGCTCACAAGACTACAATGAATCATTTATGGATGAAGATCTTTTGTATGTTTTAACTTGAAGGAGATTTGTCAGGTTTTGCAATCAGTGAATTTTGATCATTGTCTCGCATGATTAGAGCTGAAATATGGGAACAAGCCAAGGATTATTCTAATGTGAAGGTCATTGACGTAACTGAAAACTACAAAGAAAGCAAAGGATCATTCTGTTTTGAAGTTCAGCAGGTGCTGAAGAACAACAAGCGCTGGCCTATTCAGCTTCAGATGAGATGAGACATATGGTCAATGCATCAAATCAGTTTGCTAATTTCTAGCATCTTTCCATACTTCGCGCATGTCGTGTTCCGATGAAAAGAACTGATAAAAAATAAAATCATTTCTAGCATATATGACCCGACTGTACATTGTGGTAAAGAAAAAAAATCAACACACTCAGCATGCTTGCAAAATTCTCTAATGAGCTGCTTGACGTCAAAATTTCGCCTTTTTTTCAAACTAGCAGCGCGTCAAAATTGTCTCAGCATTCCTTTCTTCCTAGCGGTGGCGTAGTCCGTGGCGTTGGCGCCACTCGTGGATCGCGGATCGGAGCGCGTGGTTGGGCATGAGGTCGCGCGTGGGGAGCTTGAGGTTGGTCATGGGCGACGTGTGGTGGCCGCCGTCGAGCCACTCCCGGATCGCCTCCGCCTCGTACGAGAACCCGTCGCCGGCGATCTGCGGGTCCCGCATGACCTCCTTGAATATCGGGCAGAGGAAGTAGGACGGGACGCCGTCGCCGTCGGACATCGCCGACGACGACCTCCCCAGCGCGGCGCTCATCGCGTCCTCCAGCACGGCCCGTGCCTCCTCCAGAAGGTCCCCCGGCCGCTTGGCGTCGCAGCATTTGAGGCCCAGGAGCGCCACCTCCCTGGCGCGCTCGACCGGCCAGCCGTCGTCCACCACCTCGCGCCACGCCTTGCCGCCGGCCGCGGCCTCCCGCGCCGCCTTCCTGGCCAGGAACGGCGGCCTCCCGGTGACCAGGCGGAGCAGGACGACGCCGAGCGAGTACACGTCGCACGCCGGCG
>LAPY01000020.1:428279-439478 GCA_000970635.1 Eragrostis tef
ATATATATATATATATATTATATATATATGTTTCGTCATCCCGCCGGAAGAGGGCTCCAGGGGAGCCGTCAAGCTCCCTGACCATGGCCCTACGGGATGCTACTTTTTATTTATTTATTAATCAGACGGAGCTGGGGGTCGCCTGCTTGGGCTACTGATGAAGGCGGCCCTACGATCCAGGAGGAACTTTGCCAGGGCGGAGGCGCAGCCGCAGCCGCTCGGGAGATGGCGCACCGAGCACGCACGCGTGGTCTCGTTCTCCGCCGCGCACAAGGCGAGAGCAGGAACTACACACGCGTTGCGTTGGGGTGTGTGATCAAGCAGGCGAGCAAGTACACCTCCTCGTGCGTAGGTGCGTGCTCGGCGTCCCAGAGAGCACGATTTATCAGTACTATTTATTATTAAGCAAATAGTATACATTATTATAATATGTAAATGCGACAGGAAAGGCAAAATATAAATGCGGCGCGCGCACGTTACACACAATTTGAAAGGGCGTCATGTCGTGTAGAAGCAGGTGGGAAGTATATCTACCTGTGTGATCGTTGCAGAATTGCAGTAACAGATTAGGCTGATGAGCCGTTCCTCATCAGGAGAAGGTGCAAGCCATGCGGTCGAGGGTGCAACGGAATCCAAGCTCGTCAGGCGCAACGCCAAGCATGCACAGACACATCGTTCATTCTTTCTTTCTTTCGCCGGCTCCGGCGGCCCCCTCTACTTCGTTCTTTTCTGGGCCTCCGTAACACGTCAATTGTCATCGATCGGCAAGCAGACGATCTGCCGGGATGGGCGAGCCACAGAACGAACGTGTAACGGTGATGAGGCTAGGTGGCTGCCTATGAACGTTGGAGCAGCAAACATCACAACTCAGCACGTCCCGGAACACGTAAGGCACGGGCAGTACGATGTCCAGGCACCAGTTAGCCTCCACAGAACAGGCACATGATGCCCGGAGCCGGAGGCAGAAGCCAGCGCCGGAGCACGACACCACGCGTGCCCTGCTGAGTTCCACATGGAAAGAATTGCATTTTAAATATGAGTCACCAAGGCCGCCCCTAGTGTTCCAACAAACAAACTGCAACCACCAAGATGCCATCGCATATAACGGTTTTAAACAGCACGGTGAACAAACAAGGCACCGATCAGTACAGCTCCAGATAGTGCATGGGGAACAAACAACGCACCACCGATCAGTACAGCTCCAGACAGTGCATGGTGAACAAACAAGAATACACATAGTAAGTAACACGCTACATGAATGACAATAGGAGGCATCTGCACCTGCAATGGGTAGCGTTTACCAGCCCACGAACCAAACCACCACTTAACACTCCTTGCCATTTAATGGAAGTCCATCATCACTATAGCATGGTCCCAAGAGAGAACTTCTCCATGACATCAAAGCTCGTATTTTCTCAGAGGTCAATTGGCATGTTGTCCTGGCGCGATGCCTCCATGTAAGCAATATAAGGTCTCCACCAACCACGCTCTAGCAAATGCGCAAAATAATGATGGACTCTAATGTCTGAGGAGCTTCTCGCTTTGTGTGGCAATCTTCACATTCATATGAAATAGGATCGGGGCAATCTTTCACGGTATGCACATCTTTAAAGTGTTCGTCCATCTGTTTCTCCCACCCCGAAAAAAGAAAGACAAGAAAGAAACCGTTATCAATCTACACAGAAAATGGATATGGTAAAGAATTATGGGCATGGTATTCAACACAACACTATAGCTACTGGCATATTTAATTTTTAAAAGAGCAAGAAGCTATATAGCATGAAACCATATGATGATGAAACATTAAATATAACACAAAAGGCTGTAAGCTACTATACGCATATAAGCTAACATGGCAATACCAACATTAGTACTGTTTGTAGCTACCACCGGTCAATCTTAGTGTCTGATTCAGACAAACGAATAGCATAAAACCAAGCCAACAGTACACTCACCTTTTTGATCTGGATGCCTACCTCACACACCCCCTCCATGCAGCATAGATGGCAAATGGTGTATCCGTCCCGAGTCCCGACACTTTTCAAAGGCCTTGCAGTACAGTGCATAGCGGCACAGTTCCTCATATGAGACTACCTTACCAGCAATACAGTGCTCAACATCAGAAGGTTTACTCACTGGCCTGTTTCCCATCGATCTGTGAAGCCCACTTTCCATGTTTAGAATCGATGGCCTAATTTTGTGTGTTCTAGAAGATGAAGCCCCTTCTGATTTGTTTTCCTTGAATTTGCTTGCAGCATCCTCTACTGATTTTTTACTGTCATCAGATATGCTTGTTGTCTTCGATGATTCAACTTGCTCTCTGAAGCCTGATTCATTGTTTGGCATTTTCATGCTCAATTTTTTCCTGTCACTCTGATCCCAGCCATTTTCTACAATAGACTGAAGCCGGAAGGTCAAAAGATATACATCTGTGCCCAGCCGGAAGGTCAAAAGATATACATCTGTGCCCACTGCATAGTTCTTACGATCTGGAATCTTTGACGGGTCTATCACATTCACCTTCAGTTTAACTTCATTGAATTCATCCAGTGCTTCGGTGTCAACAGCTTCAAAAGAGCCAATCATCGATCCAATTTCACAAAATCCTTCGTAACCCTTCCTTTCATCCCGTACTCCGATGACGGAGACCCACACAGTGTATAATTTGCCCGTTGGTACAACTGAGCATTTCCGCTTACTAACCCTGACAACAGATTTAGACCTTTCTAGGACTATAGAGGCCTTCGACAGCTCAACGATTCTATTTGCATCTCTGAGTTTCATAAGGAAGGAGTCATGTCCATAACCCTTAGCAGCCCAAGGACTTCCCCACTGAAACTGAGCATTGAATTCTTGAACCAACTCGTTCACATTCACACTGCCAGACTCCACATTGATAACAACTACTTCATACCGGCGACAAGAAGGGGTATTAGCAATATAGAATTCTTGGCCAGGAGCAGCCGAACCAACTAGCCTTGCCACAGGCTTAGGTAGTTTTTGAACGGGACAATTGTCAGTGATATGCGTATGACAACAGATGCTGCAGATTTTACAGTCTGCAATAAGATGCCCAGACTTCCAGCAATTTGAACAGAACGGTTGTAAGATATAGAGTGAGCCTGGGCGCTTCAGACCTCGATTTGAGTTGATGTCAGCCATGCATTTATTGAGCGCAATCTGAAAATGTATTCTTTAGTGAGACAGCAAGCACAAGCATATATTTGAATATGGGAACAATAGTATGTTTTGACATACCCATTGAAACCTTTTGGCAACCTGCTTTAAACATTCACGATGATCATCATAAGAGGCATGAAATAAGTGAGCCCATGATTTCTGTATCTTGTCACAGCATATTTGATACTGCAAAAAAAAAAAGCAGAACTTTAACAGCCTATTCAGCATGTCCGCGAAAAATGGGATTGACCATGTAGTAGTTAAGTTGCTAGTTTATGTTATGTACTTTATTTCAATCTCTACATTTTTTGGATCCTTTTTGGAGGACCAAGGCCAGGAAAGCATCATTAAGTACATAAGCAACAATTTTCCTATTCAATTTCTAGGTACGGTGCATAAGTTCGTACTGCCACATTTGAATCTAATATTATTATGGTAACAAGTATATTTGAAAGTTTGCTAAAAAATGAGAAGTTCACGGGAAAGAAAGTAAATCAAAGACACTAAATTTCTCTATTTTTCAGGTGCAGTTACCAATTTTGTACTACTGCTATAATTATAGGTTCCCATCAAACATAAAAAACAGACTCCGAAAATCAAGTTATGAAACATTGATCTGAAAAACATGTTGCTGCCACCTAACCTCAGTGCTTTGGGGTTCTTCAGGCAAGTTATTGAGGCCATCTCTGATATCTTGTATTACGTTGTGGCCTTCAGCACTTTCATTCTGTACTTGATGGTATTCGTTGTACCATTGAGTTTAGCATTACATCAATACTTGGTAAACAGAATATATCACTACCATCAGTATCTTGAGAGTATGTAATCTCATTTGCATTACCATCAAGACTTGGATCATCTCCAAGCATTTGTGTGTCCAGAACAGACCTTAACTTATACCACAATTCAGCTCCAAGGCACTGCTCTATATGTTTCAAGAATTCATTCCTGTCCATGAAAGTTCGTTTCTTGTAAACCCATTTTCCCCACTGCTTGTGCTCCTTGAAAAACTCAGCAGCGTCACGGACCAATTTAGATGAGGTCTCTTCCATTTCACATGCAAAGTCGGCTAATGTGTCAACCTTTACAGACATCAGCTTATTCCTTCCCTCCATGTCCATATGAGTCCAGAAATCATGGGCATCCTTTATAATCTGTTCATGCAACTCATACAGCAGAGATTTTACAGCTATTAATATGCCTTCCTTATCTCCACTAGCAAACGAATGAATCTGAGGTATAGTTTGTTGCCTAGGATCATCTGCTAGCCTCAATGATATTGTATCCAAGCAAAATTCAATAGCTGTTGGATCATCAAGTTCAGACAATATATTTGCTCGGACAAAAGCCGAGACCAATGATGGTTTAGCTCCATCCGGATCCTTCACCATTTCAAGGGTGTGCTTGAGGACCTCTGTCTTGTCTTCTTTTGAAAGGAGAGCATCCTGAAGATACAGATGTGCATGTATCAGCCGTGCTCGGACAGAGAACGGGTAACACTGCGAGAATCTTTGCCCTATGGAGGGCATGCTTTGCTTCAGAATGGTTCAGTTCAGACAATTCATCCATAAACTTGCAAATGACCTCAGTTTCAACCCTTCCTCGGATGTTATCTAGAGCCTGTGCTACCATACTGTAGCTGTCAAACATTCCGTTGTCATCATCATCGTCAGCTGAGAACCTCTCGTCTGTGTGGAGGACAAAGTGGTGAGCTGGGTCATCAATCCAATAGATGGCCTTAACACGGCGAGCTTCCTTGTATGATTCGAAGTGCATTCCGCAATCAGCAAGCGCGTAGGCATGCGCAACGCCTGTCCATGCGCAATTTGGTGCGAGAGATGCGGCCGTGGAGTAGGCCTCGCGGGCCGCCTCGCAGAGAGCAATCCGGAGTTCTCCGTCGCCAGCTCGGGCGGCGGCATCCCGAAGTAGGAGACCGCGTAGGTTGTGGAAGACCGCCGACGTCGGGTTGTTTAAGGCGAGGTCGTCGGCGAGCTTTAGCGCCTCCTTATGCTCGCCGCCCTCCTCCAGGACCAGCACCGCGCGGACGACATCGGAGTCGCCCATGCCTGGACCCCGTGATCGAGGCGCGCACGAAGATGCTTGCCGGAGTTAGGGTTCCGCGGCAGAGGAGACAGGGGAAAGATAGGGATCAGAGGCGGGGGACGGCGAAATCGGCGAGGAAAGGTTTTAGAATTGTTTTTTTAAGGTGCAAAGGTTTTTCGTTTTAAATTATTTTTGAGCGGTTGAAGAAAGGCTTGCGGGATTCATTGGGCTCGCCTAAGCGAGGCGAAGCCACCGCTCGCGCGCGCACCCTCCTGGACGCTCGTGGGAGAACGGGAAGAGACGCATCTCGCTCCCGTGTCGTGTGTTTCCGGACTGCTGGCGGCCGCGTCAATTCCTCCTGTGCGCCTACAGTTCCTTCAGCCTCATGCACGACGACTGCTGACTCGGCTCCGGTTTGTTTCGTTCTATATCTCCTTCTCTGTTTTCTTTTTCTTTTTTTCCTCTATTACAATTTATTGTTCTACTTTGCAACGAATTGTTTCATGTGTAAAACTTATCTATTTGCTTTGTAATGAATTGTTTCACGTGTACAATATATTTATTCCAACTATGTAGGGAATTATTGACGTGCACGATTTATTTGTTCAGGCTATATAATAAATTGTTCCTACGAGTGTGAAGCTAGGATCCACATATATTTCTAGAGTAAGATAATTATTTTGTAACTAAAAAAATAATTTGTTTCATCTCACTGCTTTCCATGTTTTATATTATTGTTGATCATGTTCTAAAGAGCGTGAAGCTATATTCCATAGTACTTCTACAGTGAGATGTATTTTATAACAAAAGAATAATTTGTTCCCTCTCGCTACTTTCCTTGTTACATATCATTGTTAATCATGTCCCAAAGAATGTGAAGTATATGATTTGTTTCACCTAGTTAGTCTATATGTTCCACATGAAAACTATTTGTTCTATATAGTTAACCTATTTGTTTGATATGAGAAAACTATTTGTTATGGTAGACATATGGATTTGTTCCACCTAGTTAGTTTATATATTCCACATGAGAACTATTTGTTCAATATTCATATCGATTTGTCCCATGTAGTTAATACATACGTTCCACATGAAAAAACTATTTGTTTTAGTGGGCATATAGATTTGTTCCACCTAGTTAGTCCATATGTTCGATATTTGTTCAACATAGTTAATCCCGTGTTCTACATGAGAAAATTATTTGTTCTAAGTAGGCATACGGATTTGTTCCATCTAGCTAGTCTATATGTTCCACATGAAAACTATTTGTTCTATATAGTTAACCTATTTGTTTGATATGAGAAAACTATTTGTTATGGTAGACATATGGATTTGTTCCACCTAGTTAGTTTATATATTCCACATGAGAACTATTTGTTCAATATTCATATCGATTTGTCCCATGTAGTTAATACATACGTTCCACATGAAAAAACTATTTGTTTTAGTGGGCATATAGATTTGTTCCACCTAGTTAGTCCATATGTTCGATATTTGTTCAACATAGTTAATCCCGTGTTCTACATGAGAAAATTATTTGTTCTAAGTAGGCATACGGATTTGTTCCATCTAGCTAGTCTATATGTTCCACATGAAAACTATTTGTTCTATATAGTTAACCTATTTGTTTGATATGAGAAAACTATTTGTTATGGTAGACATATGGATTTGTTCCACCTAGTTAGTTTATATATTCCACATGAGAACTATTTGTTCAATATTCATATCGATTTGTCCCATGTAGTTAATACATACGTTCCACATGAAAAAACTATTTGTTTTAGTGGGCATATAGATTTGTTCCACCTAGTTAGTCCATATGTTCGATATTTGTTCAACATAGTTAATCCCGTGTTCTACATGAGAAAATTATTTGTTCTAAGTAGGCATACGGATTTGTTCCATCTAGCTAGTCTATATGTTCCACATGAAAACTATTTGTTCTCATCGGAGTCGCCCATGCCTGGACCCCGTGATCGAGGCGCGCACGAAGATGCTTGCCGGAGTTAGGGTTCCGCGGCAGAGGAGACAGGGGAAAGATAGGGATCAGAGGCGGGGGACGGCGAAATCGGCGAGGAAAGGTTTTAGAATTGTTTTTTTAAGGTGCAAAGGTTTTTCGTTTTAAATTATTTTTGAGCGGTTGAAGAAAGGCTTGCGGGATTCATTGGGCTCGCCTAAGCGAGGCGAAGCCACCGCTCGCGCGCGCACCCTCCTGGACGCTCGTGGGAGAACGGGAAGAGACGCATCTCGCTCCCGTGTCGTGTGTTTCCGGACTGCTGGCGGCCGCGTCAATTCCTCCTGTGCGCCTACAGTTCCTTCAGCCTCATGCACGACGACTGCTGACTCGGCTCCGGTTTGTTTCGTTCTATATCTCCTTCTCTGTTTTCTTTTTCTTTTTTTCCTCTATTACAATTTATTGTTCTACTTTGCAACGAATTGTTTCATGTGTAAAACTTATCTATTTGCTTTGTAATGAATTGTTTCACGTGTACAATATATTTATTCCAACTATGTAGGGAATTATTGACGTGCACGATTTATTTGTTCAGGCTATATAATAAATTGTTCCTACGAGTGTGAAGCTAGGATCCACATATATTTCTAGAGTAAGATAATTATTTTGTAACTAAAAAAATAATTTGTTTCATCTCACTGCTTTCCATGTTTTATATTATTGTTGATCATGTTCTAAAGAGCGTGAAGCTATATTCCATAGTACTTCTACAGTGAGATGTATTTTATAACAAAAGAATAATTTGTTCCCTCTCGCTACTTTCCTTGTTACATATCATTGTTAATCATGTCCCAAAGAATGTGAAGTATATGATTTGTTTCACCTAGTTAGTCTATATGTTCCACATGAAAACTATTTGTTCTATATAGTTAACCTATTTGTTTGATATGAGAAAACTATTTGTTATGGTAGACATATGGATTTGTTCCACCTAGTTAGTTTATATATTCCACATGAGAACTATTTGTTCAATATTCATATCGATTTGTCCCATGTAGTTAATACATACGTTCCACATGAAAAAACTATTTGTTTTAGTGGGCATATAGATTTGTTCCACCTAGTTAGTCCATATGTTCGATATTTGTTCAACATAGTTAATCCCGTGTTCTACATGAGAAAATTATTTGTTCTAAGTAGGCATACGGATTTGTTCCATCTAGCTAGTCTATATGTTCCACATGAAAACTATTTGTTTCAGTATTCATATCAATTTGTTTCACATAGTTAATTCATGTGTTCCACATGAGAAAATTGTTTGTTCCAGTAGGTATATGGATTTGTTCCACATAGTTGGTCCATATGTTTCAAATAAGAAAACTATTTGTTCCAGTATTCATGTGTTTGACATAAGAAAATTATTTTTGTTCTAGTAGGTATTTAGATTTGTTTCACCTTTTAACCTATATATTTCATATGTTTTCATCTAGTAGTTTTAGAATGTATTCATCAACTCACATGCTTCTTGAAGCCTTGATCTCTTACATGTCAGAAGGTATTTTATCAATTCATATATACTTCATCAAGTCAGAGCATCAGGATGGAAATACAGGGCACGCGCACATTGAAACAAACAAAAAGCTTGACACATCAATTGTGGTTGAAGCAAAAGTAACGAATGGGACGCAAGTTACCGCGAGTTCGTCCCATGAACAAATTCACAATCGCGAAACGCTGGAGTGGAGCCAGACGGGCGGGACTAAGGCTGTAAAAAAAAGCTCCATCTCGACGAGCTGTTTGAACTTGGCTCGTGGCAGGCTCGATTCGAGCTCGGCTCGTAGCAGAAAACGAGCCAAGCTCGAGTCTGATTTCAAGCTCGCAAGCCTGAGCGAGCCGAGATCGAGTAGCTCTTATACATGGCCAAATGGATGGCCTGGCCCGGCCCGGTACGGCCCAGGCCCATCATAGCACGACCCATATGCCATCAGGTCGTCACAGCCCGTTTGTTACGTGGGCCGTGCCGTGCCAGCCCATGGGCGGGGGGTCAGCCCACGGCACGGCCTGACGTGGGTTAATCGTGCCGGGCCGGCTCATTAAGCACGATGGGCCCATCTATAAACATGGCCCATCAAGCCTTTATAGCTCTATTTTAGAACTAAAATGGTGCAAAATGACCTCATGAATTTGAAGCATATGTCTTACCACTAGACCATAATATCTTAGCTATATATATAAAAATAAAATTATATTTAATATTTTTTAGATAGGCCGTGCCGTGCCGCCCATTGGGCTGGAGACTCTGCCCAAGCACGGCCCACTGCTTCGTGCCGTGCCGGCCCGGCCCAAAGTTTGGTGGGCTGTGCCGTGCTTGGGCCGGGCCAAAATGACCGTGCTTTATGTCCGTCCATTTTGGCCCGCCCATTTGGCCATCTATACTCGTCTGGGCTCGTTTATTTTTGTTTCCACACTGTGATGATTGGCCCATATAACTCACAGCCCAACATCAACTTGGAGCCCATGCCTCGAGTCGCAGCTTTCCTTCCGTCCCGCACCATGTTACGCTCGATGCTTCGATCTCTCTCGAAGTCTCTGATTCCGCATCAGAAAAAAAGGGAAATCACACCAGGAAAACTCACAAGCCCACCCCGCCGCTCTTTCCCTCAAATCTCCCGTCTTCCTCCCGATTCCCGTCGAGGCATCGACCATCGCCTCGAAGGCTGCTACGGTTCCTGCGGACCGCATCGGGCGAGCTGAGTTTCTTCTCCAAGGCACAAGAAACGCATGGACTAATCAATCTCCATGGCTGTGTAATCAATCCTTCTGTTGCCGTATTGATTCAAGAAAGATGGAAACGGACCTGCTGGAGCCATGTTCGCGTTGTCCTCCATAGCAAGCTACCGCACGAAGAAACAAAGGCTGGGGGCATGGTTATTAAGGCGTGGCGTGGCGAGTGAGAACCGCCTGACGCTTAAGCGTGCAAGGCGGACGAACGCTGAAATACGAGATCCTTCTTCAGAAAAAAGAAAAATACGAGCTTATGTATACAGCCCATTAGCCTTTTCCTTGTTCAGTCCATTGGAGACCGGCCCAAATAAGGCCCGAAAAGGTGGAACCTTATTGGCCCAACTCCAACACGGCACCTCATGGTCAGATCTGGAAGCTCCCCGACCCTTTCGTCCTCCTTCCCCTTCCGCCATTGTTGAGCGCAAGCTCATCTTGCCCTGCCACCACAGTCCACCTCTGCATGAGATTATGAACGGGGAGCAACGCAAATGGATTCAGGAACTCATGCCACCATCCTATCTCCTCCTCCCGCAGCGTGTCGTGAGATCGACGTCCGTCTTCCCCACAGCCAGAAACTGAGAACTAGCCGAATCGCCGGCGATTGCTCCACAATCGGTGAGCCATGTACAAATTGCTCGCGCATATAGCTGTCTTCCCCACAGCCAGAAACTGAGAACTACCCGAATCGCCGGCCATGTACAAATTGCTCGCGCATATGGCTCTTCCACTCGCCTGCGCACCAATTTTTGCATTTTTCTGGGCCGAAAATCAATTTTTCCATATTTTTCTTTTGCTTTTTTGATCGTAAGGCTAGTCGACCTGAAGCGACTCCACGTCTGACCGCTCCGACGCTTCAACGATGCCTTAAAAACACTGGCTGGGGTAGCGATGGCCAAATGGGCCGGGCCAAATGGGGGGCACCAAGCACGCAAATTTTGTTCCGGTCCGAATACACGGCATGCGTGCTTGGGCCGAGGGGTTGGTACGGCGGGCGGCACGACACGGCCCGATTAAGTTTTAATAAATATAATTTTAGTTTTTATATGTACAACTAGTAGTATTAGTGTAGTGGTAAGTCAATTCCTTCTTCTCTAAGAGATCGCAAGTTCAATTCTCTTACTAGCACCTATTTTTGCACCATTTAACACTAAATTTCTTCAAAAAATGGCAAAATAGGCTGAAATTTAAAACGGGCTGCCGGGCTAAACGGGCCGGCCCGACACGAAATAACCAATTAC
>LAPY01000021.1:0-13026 GCA_000970635.1 Eragrostis tef
CTGGAGAGCGGTATTGTGAGGTGGAGTGCCCCTGTGGCTTCTGCTTCTGCTTCAACTGCGCAGCGCAGGCGCATTCTCCTTGTCCATGCCCCATATGGGATAAATGGAATGCCAAGAACTGTGATTCAGAGAACATCAAGTGGATCCTCAATAACACCAAGAGCTGCCCGAAGTGCTTCAAGACTATCGAGAAGGACGATGGCTGCAACCTTGTCCGGTGCAAGTGTGGCCAGTATCTATGGTAAGCAGTTGTCACACCCTTACACCTTTGGTACCACCATGTAGGCAGGTGTAATAGATCAGAACTCCATTTCTTTCTATAAGCATGTGAATTCATCATATCGATTCTGTATCCCGTTCATTAGGTTGTGCATTGGAGAAAACTTCATCAAAAACTGCGTCCCATCTTTTGGGTGTGTCTATTTACGTGGCCCTAGAGAGAACTCAAGTTATTTATCAATCACCTGATGCCTGCATACATCCTGTCTTAGATGAAACCGTTGCTTTCACTGTACTTTTAGAGGAATATAGCTTTTACTGTATTATTACTGACCTTTCATGAATGCAGTTATCTATGCGGTGGACCGACTGGCCAGGAGCACACTTGGAGCAGCATCGCAGGCCACAGCTGCAACCGTTTCAAGGAGGAGACTGCCGGGAAGAGTCTTGACACGAAGAGGCAGCAGCTGCAGCGGTACACGCACTACTGTGACCGGTTCAAGATCCACGGTGGGTCGTACAAGGTGGAGATGGAGAAGATGGGACCGGCCGTGGCACAGCGGGTGAGGCTGCTGGAGTCGGACCTCAACCTGCCATTCGCCATGCGGGACGGCGACTGGCTGAACCGGGTGTCGCGGTCGTACGCGTTCGCGTTCTACATGTTCGGCGGCGAGCTGCGGACACGCCCGGCGGACCGGGCGACCCTGGGGGTGGCAAAGAACCTGTTCGAGGACCAGCAGGAGCGGCTGGAGCACCACGTGGAGCACCTGTCCAAGGTGCTCAACGCGGGTGTGCCGGCGATGCACCAGGTGGAGCAACTGTCCAAGGTGCCTGTCGCGAACGTGCAGGCGATGCCCGAGGCGGAGGTCGTGCGTCGCGGATGTGCCGGCGATGCCTGAGGCGGAGGTCGTGCGGATGAAGCAGGAGACCGTAACGCTCGCCAAGACCGTGGAGACCCTTTGCGGGGAGATGTACAAGTGCATCCAGGACGAGCTGCTGCCGCTGCTCGTGGAGCCCATGTCCATCGCCGCGTACCGGCCGCACGGTCCTGACAAAGCCAAGGAGCTCGCGGCTTGATGTGTGCTGACCTTTGACAGGCGGAGGGACTTCTTGACCCTCGCGGCCGCATGCTCACGGTGCGGCAGTACGGCCACCGTGCATTGGTATACATATATATAGCTAGCATGAAATTATTTAGGCTGCTTAACTACTTAGAAGGCCTTACAGTAAGGAGAGATTAACATACCTGACGTAAGGGGAGTTATTTTGCTGCAGTCAAGCCCTGGTTCATTCAACAGGTATTTCAGATATCTGTGCACTGCATTGTTCTTGAAATCCGATTGACGGCTTGGGTGGCTAGAAAAGTGTACGCACTGGCAGCTGGTCGTGCAAGAGTAGCCGTGTTGCTGCCGTTTAAATCCTCGTGGCAACTCGCAACTGAAGCATAACATATAGGGAGCGACTTCACAAGTAACGGGTTTCGGCATGGACCAAGCATATTACTGTCTTTTGTAGCGACAATTCACAGCAAATAACTAATTTACACCGTAGCTCTTACAATCGACCCACTCATCATAGGAAAACAAAGTACTTGCAAACAGCGGCGGAGCTAGAATCTCCTAGCTAGATTGGTGTTCAAAAAGAACAAAATTTTAAGGGCCTGCGATGCAGTTAACAAGAGTATGAAGTTTAACTAATTTACATCGTAGCCCTTACAACCATTCATCATAAGAAAACAAAGTACTTGCAAAGATGAAGTACATAATTTTATCTCGAATTGATTTCAAGCTGCATCGTAAGGAAGCAGACCCGAGAGAGAGAGAGAGAGAGAGAGAGAGAGAGAAGGTGTAGTATTGTGATACAATTACAATTTCTACAATATGTACCTTTGCATAAATGGGAGTCCTTCATCATTGTTTGTCATGCAAGTGGAGGTCCAAAACACTTCCGAACAACTAAAAAAGAACATCTTCTGTTTCACCTTTTAACAATTCACTTTGTACGTTTCATCCCTAAACAATTATTTTATAAAGTGGATTTTATAGCTACTAAGTACTCAAACATGGTGCTCATGGAAATTTCTGATCGCGAGACAATATTTGGATCCAACTGCCTTGTTTATACGTGCCTGTACGACAGAGAAATGCTCAAAAGACGAAAAGGATAAAAAAAAAGCATTAGGATCATATCTTCATTAACAAACTTAAGTTCCCATAAAATGTTTTATATTCCTATAATTTCCTTTTTCGTCAGGCGAGATCTCTATGCAAGTAGTGCATACAGGATTTTCACTATATATAGTTGCAATGCAATTTAACACTCGTGTAGCTAAATAATCATCAAACGATAACAAATTCATTATGTTGTCTGTTTTTTTTATTAAAGTTCATTGCGTTGTTTGTATTTCGATCTAGCCGCCGAATTCGTGTCTGGATCCGAACATAAGCTAGTTGGATTCGGAATCGTACCCGATTGAGAGGTAAATATTTGCTTGGATACAGCCGGTTCACATTCTGTTTGTTTCCTCTCTTGACGCCGACTTTACAAAGGTGGGACCCCTCTCCGAACTTCCGAAAGCCCTTTCTTCGTAACAAGCTCCTTCCGCGGCGCCGTCCACGATATAACCGCGGGCGGCCATAAACCTTTGACGGCGGACTCCACGCGGCGATCGAAACAACCAAAAAAAAACTCGCCGTCTCCGCCGGGCGTCTGCCCGGTTGCCCGCCTGCCATGGCCAGCGACGATGAATTCGACTACGGCTACGACGACGAGGAGGACCTAGACTCGGACGGCGAGGCAATGGAGGAGGACGACGTCGAGGGTGATGAACCTACGGCGCAGGAGGCCCCCCTGCAGTGTTGGGTGAGTAACATAGCATCGTAGAAGGAAACCTGTTGTAGAGTGGTTTAGATCTGACGAAATACATTACATAGATCTTGATAGATTCTGAGGGGCCGTTCGTTTCTATTAGGGTAAAGTTTTGCTCTAAAATTTTGCTTCTAAAGTTTTAGAGTTAAACTTTTGTCTTCTAAATTTTAGCTTATGGGGTGTTCGTTTCTATGGGCAAAAGATCATTGTTTTTCTTTAAAATAACTCAAATATTTCTAAATCTATGCAACACCATACAAATCTATGAAAATTCATACAAATCAAACATTACCTGCCACAATTCAAAATTAAATTACAATACATGCGAGTTTTAGCCCGTTTTAGGGCCTCTTTCAGGGCTAAAGTTTTGTTCCAGTTTTTGCCCGTTTTGCTCTTTAGGCCTAAAGTTTTTGCCCCCCTCTTCGGTGACCCGTGAACTAAAGTTTTAGCCATTTGCTTCTTTTGCCAATTTAGCCTTAGAAACGAACAGCGACTGAGTTGCAAAGCTTTTCACGCGACCGTCGTGTGATGAGTTGTTTGTGGTCTTCGAAGACAGAACGTTTGGGTTCCGAGAGCGGGCGATAGGCCGAGCTTCGACGGTAGCGGTGGTGGTGATCGGGGCACCTGACAGGTTGGGTAGCTGCAGTGGGTTGTGCGGGCGGCACGAGAGGAGGAAGGTAATCAGGGTTGTGCAGCAGGATAAATGAGGGTTTGTGGAGAAAGGCACCTGACATAGGAAGAATTCCGTAGGACGTGACGGTGGGGAGATACGTCCATCACGCGCTCTTGACATACTAACTTGTCATTATCTGTCGCTGTTATTAAAAAAATGTTTTGCCGATATTTACAACTTCGTTCCACACAAACATGTAAGATTCTTGTACTAAACACACTCAATCATACAGATGGAAAAAAAATCAAACTTATGTGCAGCGACACTGGTCTGGTTTTTGATGCATTGACATCTTAGACAGTATGATAACTACTTAGTCACTACTGATAATCAAATAGCTAGTGGAACCTGTTCACCTTGCTTGTTCATACTATGTTTGTCTTGAAGTCCATGTGTTCACCCGCCAAAGATGAATATTTGGACTATCAATTCAGCCTAAAGCAGCGAAATTGTGGTATATAGATTTGCCATTCGCCTTTTCATGTTCATTGGGAATTGAGCCTTCTATGATAGTTGACATTCTTTGGGATTTTGCCGTTCACCTTCTCACATTATTTGGACTACCATCATATCATTCAAGTTGTTTTTATATTTTAGCATTATTATTGTCATGTGGAGAAGAGTTACTAAACCACTTTTGTTTCTGTTGTTTGATCAGGCTATTGAAAAGGAGGCTCTTTCTGCTGCTCAGGTAATGGGGACTCGACTAGCCTTCTGTCTGAGAGTTGTGTTGAAGTAGGATCTGAAATAATGAGCAGGGACTAACCACAGCATCCGTTGCCTACTCTATATACTATACTACCACGCGCGAGCTCTCCTCATCCACTACCGGTGGAACATGGAGATCATCAACGACCACCTGGATAGGAAGGGGCAAGACCGCATGCTGACGGCGGCGGGCGTCGTGCTGCAGGAGAAGAATAGCGGCGTGGCCTCTAGCCGCTCACGACGTGTGAGTTGCGGGGTGTGCTTCGAGGACTTCTCCCCAAGGGATGTCTCCACCATGGACTGCGGGCATTCCTTCTGCAATGACTGTGAGTTCCTAATTAATTTTACCTCATGGGCAAAATTGGTCGATCATCCATGTGTTATTGACATGGCGATGTTCTTTGGCTTACACACGTACGTGGTGCTGAACAATCTGCAGGTTGGACAGGATACTTTGTGTCCTCCCTGGACAGCGGCAAGAAGCAGATCCGGTGCATGGCGCTGAGGTGCCCGGCCATCTGCGACGAGGCCGTGGTGCAGCATCTCCTCAGGCGCGAGCACCCGGCCGCGGCGGAGCGCTTCCTCGACTTCCTCCTCCAGTCGTACGTGGACGACAACACGGCGGTGAAGTGGTGCCCGAGCGTGCCGCACTGCGGTCGCGCGGTCCGCGTGGCCGCGGGCGAGTCCGGGGCGCCGCTGTGCGAGGTGGAGTGCCTGTGCGGGCACGCCTTCTGCTTCCGGTGCGCGGCGCGGGGGGGCGGTGGGAGGCCAAGTGCCGCCTGGGCGAGGCCGAGAACGTCAAGTGGCTCCTCGCCAACACCAAGACCTGCCCCAAGTGCTTCAAGCCCATCATCAAGGACGGCGGCTGCAACCATGTCAGGTGCAAATGCGGCCAGTCTATGTGGTACGTAAGCCGGCCGGCGGCGGCGCGATCGATCATCAGCAGTCGTCAATCATTAGATGTTCCTGATAGATGATGATTAATACTAGCTAGCGCGTAATAACATTCTTCCGTACGTCCAACTATATTGCAGCTGGCTGTGCGGCGCTGCCACCGGAAGGGAGCATAGCTGGACGAGCATCGAGGGCCACAGCTGCAACCGCTTCACCGCGGAGGAGAGGAAGAAGGTGAGCGACGCGCAGCGGCAGATGCGGCGGTACGGGCACTACTACAAGCGGTACGAGGCGCACGACATGTCGCACAAGTCGGAGCGCGACAAGCTGGGCCCGGCCGTCGCGGAGCTGGTCACGAGGATGGAGTCGCGCGCCGACAGCGTCCTGCTCAAGCGCGCGGCGACCGTCCTGGCCGACGCGCACCGGAGCCTGCTCGGGTGCCGCCCCGTGCTCTCGCGCTCCTTCGTCTTCGCCTACTACATGTTCGACGAGGAGGGCGACGTGCCGAGGCGGGCGCGCCCCTCGCCGGAGGACGAGGCGGCGCAGGTGCTCTTCGAGGACTTCCAGGAGGATTTGGAGAAGCGGCGTTGAAGCTCTGTCTTAAAAACAGAGCTGCTGGAGAAGACGTCCAAGCTGATGATGGTGGAGCACCACAAGGAGGAGGGTCGGAACAAGGAGGAGGAGCTTCTGCTGGCGAAGCAAGCTCTCAACTTGCAGGAGGAGCTTCTGGAGGCGAAGCAGAAAGCTCTCAACTTGGCGGGGGCCATCGAGAGGCAATGCCATAACATGTACGCCTGCATCCAGGATGAGTTGCTGCCGACGCTCGTGGAGCGCATGGCCATCACGGCGTTCCAAAAGAAAGGGCCCAGCAAGGCGTTACCAGCGTGACGGATGATCGATGTCGTGGCTAGATAATTCGTTTATTACATTTACTGCTGGAGGAAGTCGATGACGTCATTTATCCCATGATCGTAAACCTAAACACTTGTTATCGATTCACACTGATGCATGATGTAATCACCACCGAAAGTTTTTCCTCATCATATAGTGACCCGTTTTCTAGGTTCTTCTAAACTGCAATCAATTAGTATATTTAGCTGCACAGCCATTACCGTGGACTATATGCAACCATGCTAATCAAAATGATAGTAATATAAAATGTCCAGGAAAGATCGTCATTGTTTGTTCATCATATTTAATATATAGACAGACAAGTCATGGAACTTTGCGTCAGCAAATGTAAATTTCTGATACTAATTACTACCTAAGATAGTTGCTTTTAACCTATCTGTACACGCGATAGGAAAAATAATACAAAAATGATCTTCAAATGTACAAACACTTGCTTGGTCATTGCACTACTATTGCCGTGAATAATAACTTTACTCAAAATCTCTTTGTTTTCTGTGGACAACACTGGTGGCACAGATTAAGAATTATCTTTTCATATTTGAGAAGCGTTCATCATTCTTTTGTTTCATTATAACAGAAGGAGTCCTTAGATATAAAGAAAAATATACCTTCAAATGAAATTTAAATTGGCTTGAAACTGCAGTAGTTAAATTTACATATTGGGCAGATGTCACGGGTAGGGCGAATTAGAACGATTGGACGGAACAGAACGACGAAAGATGATACTTAAAACTGGTAGCGGGTCTTGGCCCTGGACCTCGTCGGCGCGGCGGAGCCGTGATGAACGACGCCGCACCGCCGAGGCAGGAACGTTTGCAGTGGCTAAGCCTAAACTCCAAGATGATCAACCCTAATGCACCGGTCCTTGTTTATAGTGCACAGGCCGGGCAACAAACTTCCTAACAAAACTCAACTGAAACGCTAAATGATTTATTCGGTGAACAACCCGAGCCGATCACTTCACCTCCTTGTTTTCAGCTCGACGTTGATCCCTCTTGCGCCAGCGCTGCTACTGCAGGCCCCACATGACACAGAGAAATGGATGATGATGACTCCAAACACACAAGAAAAAGATTTGTGTAAGGAAAAATCCTGGATAAAATGGCTTCTCAAATTATCTTTCGATATCAACTTCACCTTTATTTTTTTGAAGGGCACAACCGTGAGTGTTTCAATCATAATAAAATGTAGTGTTTTTATTGGTTATTATGGTCCTGCTGTAAAAACCAAGTTTTTCTTAGTTGTAATGTGGTGTTTGATCTTGTAATAAATTTCCTTTTCCAAACTGATATTATTCGAATCAGGCTCAATAGCTTTAATTCCAACCTAAACTTTGGTCATTCTTTATATTATTACCTGGTACAAATACAAGAATTTGACGTGTTATATATCAACCCTCCATCCAAGCGATGATGTACATGGAAATTATTTTATTCCATGCATCAATAATCAATTGTTCATATAAGTAGGAACTAGACGCCAACATTCTTTAACAGATGAGTCCAATCTATATAGTTATGATTTTCAGATGTCCATACTTATATTGGTGTGATAGTCGTTGAAATCGAGCGATTGGCTATTGGTCAGAACTTGTATAGTTATGATTTTGAGAGGCCCATACTTATCAATCTGTATGTTACTTCAAAATCATCATTTAAACTGACATGTCATAAGTTCCAGAGTCATTTATACCAAAGTAATTGTCTCATTTATTTTCGTAATATATATCAACTCCCGTGCTCCTGTTGCACCAAATTGATCTATATAAATGATTCGCAGAAAAAAAACTAATATATACATGTATTTATGCACTGTCATGTACAATTATCCAATTCAATTAAAATATGAATGTCATAACTAAAAATCTATCAAACATCTTCAATGAAGAAAAGAAAGTAGGGGGCCATTAGGGCCATACAACAAACAATATATTCAAATACGAGCAGCGTTTCAATTGTCTATCTTGATTTATAGTTTAATTTCTCGCTTCCAAACTCACCAACCACAAAATGGCACAAGATCATAAGAATTCTAGTTGTACTCTTTTTCTCTCCGGTATGTTTTCATAATAATCCTCAAGTCCTTTTAGGAGTTGTGAGAATGACACGGTGTCTACTACAATATTTCACCATTATTTATTTTATTATATGAACATGAATTATATTTTACTGAATTTAAATTCTCAAACGTTATTGATAATTGAAATTTGAAATTTGGTGCCCTAGTGCTTAAGAAGCTTTTGCACGTTCTGCTAGGGGCAAAATTTTCTGCTCTTGTATCATTGGGCCAATTTGGACGACATGGAGAGATGGAAGCGTCGGCCTACTTGCAGACCAATCCACTGGGCCGTGAGCCCGTTGATCTCCAAAAATCTGCAGTTGCCCAGGGACCTGAGCGTAAAAGGACCCCGACCTCCTCCCACCCTGACCGTCCAGAAGCAAACCGCACCCTAGGGTTTAAGCCTCGCCGCCTCAGGAGCTCGAACCCCTCGTCGCCGACCGCATCTGGAGCAGAAAAGCCGGTCAAGATGTTCCTGGGCTCGATCCCGCGGCGTCCGAGCAAGGAGGCTGCGTACAAGGAGCTGAAGACGCACCTCGCCATCATGGCCTCCTGCGTCGTCGTCATCCGCGCCGCCCCCTACGTCCTCCACTTCCTCACCCGCGACGGCGGCAGCTCGGATGTCAAGCTCGACTTCTAAGGCCGTCGCCTCTTCCCTGAGGTGAGACACCGGCCTACGCCCCGCCCCTCTCATGTCTATGGTTTCGTTGTCTTGCGCGCAGATCATCCTGCTTTTGCATCTGCGTGGGAACAGAGGGGCTAGATGCGTCTTTTCAGTTTCGTAGGGTTGGTTGTGTTCAGGCGAGTAGATGAGTAGCAGGCGCCCCTAGTGTGTGATACTGTTGGGTTACTAGTTCCAGTTGATCGATTTTGTTGATTTGTACTTTGTTATTCATCGTGATATGTTGGATAAATCAGTGTCGTCCGTAGGGTGGCGTTGTTAAATTAGGGTTCAAATTGATCAATTTTTGTTTATTTGGGCTTGTTTAGGTTCAGCATGATTTGTTGGACAATAAATCCGTGCGGAATTTTCTATCTATTAACTAGCTGAATTAGTGCTTGTTTATACTATATATAGCCTGGCTGAATACAACTTATATTTTTTGGGATGCTTTGATTTAAAACTCCTTGTAGTTTCAATTTTCTTGTGTATAGTCTCACGTAACTTTACTTTTCTTGTGCTCATGTGTGCTTGAAATTAGTGGAATTTTGAGAACACTATTGCATTGCAGAAGCAAACACGTACCTTTAAAGAGACAAATTCAATGCCTGCAATAGGTCATGTACCATGGCTGGTACCAGTTTGCGGTAGTATTGACAATCACCTAGAAGCTTTTGGGCTTCTGGATGGCAGTCAGATTGCTTAGGATACTTGAGACTAAGATTTGGATAGCAGTTGCATTTGCTTGCATGTGTCATCCGTTCACTATCTGCTAGTATTGTTTGAACATGCCTAACTGATCCTAGGTTAATATTTAGTTCTTAGCTGCAATCTTTAATGATATTTTCCCACCTATTACTAGGTCTTTTGTATAATGTAACCTATAGGTTGTACGACAACTAAAACCACAGACAGTAAGAAATTGGAATGCATCTTCTACGTTTGATCAGATTCAAATGTTTTTGACTTACTGGCCCAATGCCCGTGCGTTGTCACGATACAACAAATCAAACAAATTCATGTTTATATAACATTTATGTAATAAATAAGGCCATTACTGAATTTGCAAATCAGACCTAGTATATGAATTCCTAAGTAACCAAACAAGTAGTAAAAATGCTTTCACCCCGTATATATTAGTACAGATGGCAGATTGACCATCACCACCAACTCCACTTTTTAAGGTTGTAGAGATTATCACCTGGGCCAGAATTGCTTCAGATGTAAAACAGTAATTCCTTGTAATATGCCATATCAAATGTCACTATGCGCCTATTTTTTAATTGAAACTAAGTCAGTCTGCTAACAGTACCTTGCCCTCAGTATAATTCAAAACTCAAGAGGCCAAATGCAGGCTTACTGGGAGTTGTCTCGAATGGTTCCTTGTTATGTTGTTTTTAGTCAACTGAGTTAATTTGGGAATAAACCTGAGGATGTTGTTGATCATACAGCTAGATGATAAAACGCATATCAAGGAATCAGTTTTGCCTTTTGTTTTTTATATCCTCTTAGTTTTGGCAGCTCGGATGTCAAGCTCGACTTCTAAGGCCGTCGCCTCTTCCCTGAGGTGAGACACCGGCCTACGCCCCGCCCCTCTCATGTCTATGGTTTCGTTGTCTTGCGCGCAGATCATCCTGCTTTTGCATCTGCGTGGGAACAGAGGGGCTAGATGCGTCTTTTCAGTTTCGTAGGGTTGGTTGTGTTCAGGCGAGTAGATGAGTAGCAGGCGCCCCTAGTGTGTGATACTGTTGGGTTACTAGTTCCAGTTGATCGATTTTGTTGATTTGTACTTTGTTATTCATCGTGATATGTTGGATAAATCAGTGTCGTCCGTAGGGTGGCGTTGTTAAATTAGGGTTCAAATTGATCAATTTTTGTTTATTTGGGCTTGTTTAGGTTCAGCATGATTTGTTGGACAATAAATCCGTGCGGAATTTTCTATCTATTAACTAGCTGAATTAGTGCTTGTTTATACTATATATAGCCTGGCTGAATACAACTTATATTTTTTGGGATGCTTTGATTTAAAACTCCTTGTAGTTTCAATTTTCTTGTGTATAGTCTCACGTAACTTTACTTTTCTTGTGCTCATGTGTGCTTGAAATTAGTGGAATTTTGAGAACACTATTGCATTGCAGAAGCAAACACGTACCTTTAAAGAGACAAATTCAATGCCTGCAATAGGTCATGTACCATGGCTGGTACCAGTTTGCGGTAGTATTGACAATCACCTAGAAGCTTTTGGGCTTCTGGATGGCAGTCAGATTGCTTAGGATACTTGAGACTAAGATTTGGATAGCAGTTGCATTTGCTTGCATGTGTCATCCGTTCACTATCTGCTAGTATTGTTTGAACATGCCTAACTGATCCTAGGTTAATATTTAGTTCTTAGCTGCAATCTTTAATGATATTTTCCCACCTATTACTAGGTCTTTTGTATAATGTAACCTATAGGTTGTACGACAACTAAAACCACAGACAGTAAGAAATTGGAATGCATCTTCTACGTTTGATCAGATTCAAATGTTTTTGACTTACTGGCCCAATGCCCGTGCGTTGTCACGATACAACAAATCAAACAAATTCATGTTTATATAACATTTATGTAATAAATAAGGCCATTACTGAATTTGCAAATCAGACCTAGTATATGAATTCCTAAGTAACCAAACAAGTAGTAAAAATGCTTTCACCCCGTATATATTAGTACAGATGGCAGATTGACCATCACCACCAACTCCACTTTTTAAGGTTGTAGAGATTATCACCTGGGCCAGAATTGCTTCAGATGTAAAACAGTAATTCCTTGTAATATGCCATATCAAATGTCACTATGCGCCTATTTTTTAATTGAAACTAAGTCAGTCTGCTAACAGTACCTTGCCCTCAGTATAATTCAAAACTCAAGAGGCCAAATGCAGGCTTACTGGGAGTTGTCTCGAATGGTTCCTTGTTATGTTGTTTTTAGTCAACTGAGTTAATTTGGGAATAAACCTGAGGATGTTGTTGATCATACAGCTAGATGATAAAACGCATATCAAGGAATCAGTTTTGCCTTTTGTTTTTTATATCCTCTTAGTTTTTGCTAAACCTAGGTACAGCTGGTAAAGCTTTACCGTTGCATTTTATTTATTTACAATGATTCTACAGTGTGCATTTGCTTTAGTTCCATGTGCACCGTTGGCGTGTTCTATGGTTCTTCCTTGTTGATTGTTTCTTCTTCTGAGGACTCATATATTCCTTATTGTTTGATAGGTGCAACCGGGATGAGCCATTTGTCGTCTTAGTTCCTAAGATCACTGCAGATTTATGAAGGATTGAGTTTATGTATTACCTATTATAAAAACATGGGTTCAGCGACAGTGCTTGCAAAGTTCCTATGTGTGTCGACAATACAATAGCAATTAGTTTCTGTGTTTTGAAGAAGTATTGCATTTTGCTTCGCTGTATGGCCTAGTAGCCCTTAATACTTATCGTGAGCTCATGATGTTTATCTTAATTCTGTTGAGTGGCTGCGATGCAAGACTGCCTTGTTTGCATCTTGCATGTTTGTGAATTGCTATTATCGAGGGGTGTTCATCCACGGTTTATCACGGCGACGAAATCGGTCACTGTTCATCTAGTTCAGCTACTGTTCATCCGTAGGTCTGTTTCGCGCGGCTGGTTTGACCTCTGGTTTTCTCAAACCGTCTATGAACGGCCCTACTGTTTGGATGAAAATTTTCACAAATCTTGCGCTGGTAGCAATACTACCGTGTTCCAAACTACACGAACCACGTGTAAAATTAAAAATGAATGAATGACGAAGATGTCATCTTAAGTTGTCCATGAGCTCCCAGAACACGGTAGCTTATTAGATGATTCAACAACAAAATCAGTTCTCTGTGTTTGTGTAGTTGCCTTAGTTGATTTTTCCCGAGGGCTTTCCGGAGGGTGCCATTTACTTGGGCGGCCAAAGCGGTCTTCCAGTGGTTGGCGAGCTGTTGCGCTGTCACCTCATGGATGGCTGCCATTGTTCATCCGTACTTGTGCG